>JAJIBD010002250.1:0-285333 GCA_021461705.1 Cryptotis parvus
CCTTCCCTTCCCTTTCCTTTCTTCTTTGTGAGATGGATAGTCACGAAGTGGCTCATGATTGGGTTTCAGACATACACCAACACCCATTCCTCCAGCAGTGTGTAGTTCCCAACACCAGTGTCCCCAGATTCCCTCACAACCACCTCCCACAACCCACCTCTATGACTCTCTCTCTCTCTCTCTCTCTCTCTTTTCTCCTCCCTTTTGTGATTCTGATTTGCAATATAGACGCTGAAAGCCTATTACCTGTATCCTTTGACCTACTTTCAATACTCAGTTTTTTGACTAGCATTACTGTCTTGAACCGTTATTGTCAAATTGGTCCCTTCTCTGTCTTACTTACACTCTTCCCACCCCCACATATATGGTAGAATCCAACCATTGGCACATCTTCCTGGCCCCTGTCTTCCCTAGCCTTGGATACTACTCTTATGCTTTGTTACTGATTTCCCGTTCGGTGCTTTTATGGTCTGGCAATGTACTTTATGTGGTGAAACAATTTCATTTCACTTGAATTTTTGGAGTGTTGTGTTATGGCGCAGATGGATTGTATTTGGGGGTATTTCAGGAATAATTGGAAATACTGTATTATACCTGTGTTAAGTAGGATGCTCTCTTATGGTGATTAGAGCAAATTAGCTAATAGTGTTTCTCAGCGCTTCCTCCCAGAACTTGCTGATTTCTTTATGCTTATTCTCCGTGAGGGGACCGTGCCGGTGTTTCCAGATACAGTTGCGGCTTATCGGCTTTGATTGTGGTAGGTGATTCTGCTTCACCTGTTTGATTTGGTGTGGCTAAGCGCATTCCTGTTTTATATTGTTGGGCCTCCTTCATGGACCGAGTTCCTCAGCCAAAACCTGCCCCTTGTATTTCCTGCTAATGCCCATGTTCAGAATAGAAGTCATCAGATAGGACACAGCCACTCTGAGCTCACGCAGGGCATCTTCATGGATTCTTGTCTCTGCTAGTGTATGTCTTCGTGTTTAAACAGGGTTTCTGGTAGCAACATGGTGTTTGGTGTTACTGTTTTGCCATAACGACTCTTTTGTCATTACCTTCAGCAGAATGATGGAGAAGGCTGTGTATAAAAGATGCCGAGTGAGCTCTTTGCTGTTGGCTCCATCTAGTCTTGGGCTCATTAAACAGCCTTTTAAACTGCCTGCTTAGGTGTTTTTTTATGGTTGCCCTATCTCTCCTGTTGGCTTATTTATACCTCTTAAAGTTTTTGAAGATTCTCTGCCTCTCTGTTATTACCTCACTTCCCCTGAAACGAGGCCTCAGGTGGGCAGGGATCTGCCTTCTCGCTTGCGCTTGGATTGTCCATTTATTTGACTGTTTCCTCGCTGCTCTTCCACACTAGGTTGCTGTTATTGTACCTCAATAAACACATTCTATCCTACTAAATGATTTATGCGTCCATAATATTATGTAGATCCCACCTTGGTACGGCGTCAGCGCTCCAGCAGCCGCTCAGTGCCTCCCCCTGAGCGGACAGACACTCATCTCCCCGCCCCAGCCCTGCAGGTAACCAAGAGTCTCAGTATCATTTTTGAATGTGATGCTTTGGTTAATATGCTTTACTCATTTGCATTCGATCTATGAGAGAAACGGTTTTCATTAAAATCCAACTATCCAGAAAGTGGATATTGAAGAAGCAGAGCTAGAGCTGGAATACCACAAGCTCATATTTTTTTAGGCTGGGGAGATCATTTACTATTATTTTTTCTCTAGTCACCATGGAATTATAAAGTGTTTCATAATTGGGCTCCAGGGATACCGTGTTTCCATACCATTGCCTTCACGAATGCCCACTGCTGTCCACCTTGCCGTTCCTCCCTCCCCTATTCTCTTCTGGTCCACTGGGCTGCCTTTATGAGGCGCTTTTTTAAATGTATAAAGCATTTGTGCTGTGGTTCACGGCGCTGTTGCTGGCAGGGTCTCGCATACATAATCTTCACTGCCTTTCAGCACCATCCCCTCCGGGTTGGATGCTTCCCCCCCACCACAGACATCGTCCCTCCCTGCCCTATTCCCGACACTCAAGTGGCATGCTTCCTACCGAGGACCAGTTCTCACTCTTGTTTTTGTTGTCTTTGGTCTTTTGCTTTCCACCTTTATGTTTCTTTATATCGCGCCTACGAGAGCGATCATTCTGTGTCGGTCTCCCTCAGACTAACTTCACTCAGCATAATACTCTCCAGGGCCCTCCCTATAGCAGAACATTGCATGACTTTATTTTTTCTTGTGGCCAAGTAACATTCTGTTGTGTAGATACACCACAATTCCTTGGCCCTGTCAGCTATTCTTGGATACTTGGGCTGTATCCAGATTTGGGCTATTGCGGCTAGTGCAAGAAACATAGGATTGCTTATGTCTTTTCTCCATTTTGTTTTTGGGTCCTTGGGGTTTACCAAGGCATCGAAAATCAGATGGGCTGGACATGTAATGCGATTTGGAGACAACTGCTGGACTAGAGCTGTTAGCAACTAGATCCCACGGGATGTCAAAAGATCACGTGGCCGCCCACCTACAAGATGGTCAGACTTCTTCGTTAAGACCCTGAACGAATGGTTTGAGGCTCTTCGTATTCCTGAAGCAAGCAGATGCCACTGGGCTACACTGGCACGTGATAGGGTCATATGGAAATGTTACTGGCACCCGCTCGAGGAAATTGATGAACAACGGGATGTCTAGTGATCTAGTGATCTAGAGGGGTATATTCCAAGAAATGAAGTTGCTGGGTCAAATGGAAGTTCAGTTTTTAGGGTGTTTTTTAGAATGTGCATATTGTTTTCCAGAAGACTGCACTGGTCGGCACCCCACTAGCAGGGAGTGGGAAGCCCTGTCTGTCTGCATCCTTGTCGCCTGAAGTATTTATTCTCGCTACTTTTGATGTGTGCCAGTCTATATGGTGTGAGATAATATCTCATTGTTGTTTTGCCTTGCATTTCCCTGGTGAATAATGATGCAGAGCATTTTTTCAGCTATAGTACTTGAAGTACTTGCCATAGAAATTAGGCAAGAAAAAGATATTAAGGGCATCCACATAGGACAGGAAGAAGTCAAGCATTAATCTGTGGATAACATGATACTGTATTTAGAATATCATAGACTCTACAAAAGCTCCTAGAAACAACAGATTTGTATAGTAAAGTGGTAGGCTACAAGATTAATATGCAAAACTTCATGGTTTTCCTATATGCAAATATGAAATAAGATCACTCTCTGTCTGTATCATTGTCTTCCCGTTAATCATCGATTTGCTCGAGCAGGCACCAGTAACATCTCCATATGACCTGTCTCATGCTAGTAGAGCCCAAGGGTACCTGCTTGCTCCAGGAACATAAAGAGCCTCAAACCATTCTATCAGGTCATGGGAATGAGGTCTATAACAGTTACTGGTATTTGGCATATCAAATACGACACAGGTAGCTTGCCAGGTTCTGCCGTGCAGGTAGCATACTCTTGTAGTCATCTCAAAATCCAGCATTTATTGATGAACCGCACAGTCACTGGTCTGCTGGGTGGAGTGCTGACGAGGGGGAAGTCCAGATGTGGTAAATGGAGGCCCTCATTTTCCACAAAATGGAAATGTGGGGGGGTCGTCTGGCTTGTTGTGAGGCTCTGCTGGGGTGGCGGGCCAGGGCTAGAATCTGCCATCCCTCCTGGGCGCCTCATGAGCTGCTGGGCACAGGGAAAGCCAGTAGCAGCTCTGCCCCATGTCTGTGAGTCTCTCACAGATAGTTAAAAATATCTATCTTATGAAATAAGATAGATATTTTTAAAATCCTGTTCACAATTCAGAATTAAGGCATAATTAAAATCTCCTGCACCTCGAAGGTAATGATGACTAGGAGAGAAAGATCACCCATGAATTGGGAGAAATTATTTCCCCCCCACTCATCTAGGAGGTCACTATCAAAGATATGTAAGGCACTGGTGGAACTTTACCAGAAAAATATCCAACCCCATTAAAAAATGGGGAGAAGAGATGAACAGAAACTTCCACAAAGAAGAAATACAAATGGCCAAAAGGTACATCCCAAACTCTGTTTTACAGTAAAATTTTAACCCAGGGAAATGTTGGCATTTACCTTTATTGTAATCATTTCTGAAGACTTTTTGCTTCTGCAAATCAAATTCCCAGAGTGCAGGTGCGGTGGTAATTCATGATGAAGTAATGAAGCCTCTGTTTTTCTGTTTTGTTTTGGGTCCATGCCGACCTCACTCTCGACTCTGTGCTCAGGGATCCCTCCTGACAGGGCTCAGGGACGCACGCGGAACTGGGGGTTGAGCCCAGGTCGACTGCGTGCAAGGCTGACCTACCACCCTACTCCAGACCCAGAAGCCTCTTTTTTTTCTTAAAATCAACTTTATCCTTGAGTTTGAGAAACATTTTTGCTGGATTCTGTCTTTTTAAAAATCAATAATTTGCTTTTTGGGGTGGAGGCAAACAGCCAAACCACGCTTAGGGGTTGGTCGGGCCACGGTCTGGCCACTCCGACGTCCTGATCCGCAGACTGGACACTTGATGGTGGAGGCCACCAGGACTCAGGGCTGCTCGGTCGTCGTGGTGTCAGGGGGCCAGGCCGTGCCAGGGCTGCTGAGGGGAAGACCAGAGGGTCTCAGGGCGGAACTCGGTCTAGTTGCTGTGAAGCATTTGCTGCTGCCCACCAGGCTCTGCCCTGCCAAGAGAGATGGGATTCCGACATGAGCTCTCCGTCACTGCTCTTCAGGTGCGCTGTGGTGCCAGCATGGTGCCCTGACGATGCGTCTTGTCTAAGGGGGCTGGGCCTCATTCTCTCTGTGCTCTTCTTAGTAACGGCGTTCACTTTCCCGACATCTTCTGGTTGTCTCTGTGTGGACTTTAGAGCCTTAAAATGGTGTGTTTGGATGCTTTTTTGTTTTAATTTTTTTTGCATGTATCCCGAGGCCCTGGGATCTGTAATTCAATCTGGCTCAGTATTTGTGGAAAATGTTCAGTCATGACTTCCTCTGTTCCTTTCCCTCTTCTCCCGGGATTCTGACCACACGGGTTCAGAGACACTGTATTTCATAACTCTGGTATGCACCCTTCTTGGGGTTCCCCACCCCCTCCTCTTTCTTCTCCGGTGTCAAGACCATTTCTATGTCTTTAGATTTAATCAGTGTTTTGGGGGAGGGTCCTTCCACACTGTGTGCAAGGGGATAGGGACCACTTCCGATGATCCCCAAACAGTCTGTGCTAGGAACCCAGAGATACGGGTACTGCTCACCCCCTGTGGTGCAGGGAACGTTGGGGCCTCCCTGTCTGCTTGGGGGTCCGTGTGGTATTGGGTATGTCTGAAGAAGATGGAACCAGGATTGAGAACAGACAGATGGTGTCTCGTGTGCAAATTCAGAGTGTCTCCATGGGAGCGACAAAAGAAGGACATGGAGAGAAGGGCTGGCCCTCACCTGATGTGAGGGGAGCGGGACCCCAACACCTGGATGAGGTGAGGACCCTCTGCCAATACACTAGAGGAAAATGAGCACAGAGGACCCCATACCTAGATATAAGTCTAGGAAGTGCCCCCACCTACCTGGACATTATGGGAAGACATTCTGGGGACTCCACACTGAGGCCGTGGGGTCAGCAGATGGAAATGTGTTGGCATTAGAACCATCAGTTGCTCGGGGAACAGACCGTTTGTAAATGTGAAGGCGTGGAGTCTGCTTTCGCCACTCTTTTTGCCTTTGTTCAGTGGTGCCTGGGAGACTTGAGATCATTAGGATTTCTTAGATGAATGGGTGTATGATGGAATGAAATATTGATTGGCATAAGTGAATGGCTCCTTTTCCCCTTCTTTTTTGGTAGGACTCCTCTCGGCTGAGATCCTTTCTCTTTGGTGGGAGACATGGGCTCTCTTGTATGGTCCAAGTTCTCACCAGAGCGAGAGTTCTTTCATTATATTGGATTACGGTGGTAAACTCGCAGACATGGGGGCAGAGCTGCTACTGGCTCTCCCTGTGAACAGCCGCTCATGAGGCGCCCGGGAGGATGGTGGGTTCTAGCCCTGGCCCACCATCCCAGCAGAGCCTCGCAACAAGCCAGAAGACCCCCTCCATGAGGGCCTCCATTTTCCACATCCGGACTTCTCTCTCATCAGACCTCCACCCAGCAGACCAGCCTATCAGCGCCCGGCTCATCGAGTTCCACCCTGCAGCAGTCTTTCTTAAATCCGGCTCAGGTATGCCGGTCCAGAGACTTGCAGACATGGGGCAGAGCTGCTACTGGCTCTCCTGTGACCAGCCGCTCATGAGGCGCCCGGGAGGGATGGTGGCGCCCGGCTCATGGGAGACATGGGCTCTCTTGTATGGTCCAAGTTCTCACCAGAGCGAGAGTTCTTTCATTATATTGGATTACGGTGGTAAACTTCGCAGACATGGGGCAGAGCTGCTACTGGCTCTCCCTGTGAACAGCCGCTCATGAGGCGCCCGGGAGGGATGGTGGGTTCTAGCCCTGGCCCACCATCCCAGCAGAGCCTCGCAACAAGCCAGAAGACCCCCTCCATGAGGGCCTCCATTTTCCACATCCGGACTTCTCTCTCGTCAGACCTCCACCCAGCAGACCAGCCTATCAGCGCTGGCTCACGCGGCCGCTTGCGGCTGCTGCGGTTCATCAATAAATGCTGGACTTAGAGGTGCCTACAAGAGTATGCTACCTGCACGGCAGAGCCTGGCAAGCTACCCGTGTTGTATTTGATATATGCCAAATACCAATAACAATTATAGACCTCATTCCGGAATGGATTGGGGCTCTTTATGTTCCTGGAGCAAGCAGATGCCCTTGGGCTCTACTAGCATGAGACAGGACATATGGAGATGTTACTGGGGCCCGCTCGAGCAAATCGATGATGAACGGGAAGACAGTGATAAGTGAATGAAATACTGATGGTGGCATGGTGTTCCTTTATGTGTTTACATTAATGTGCAAATTAACCACGACAAGCATAGCCCCTCTCATCGCCCTTTGGCGCAGTGAGAATCTGTGAAGTGATAACCTATGAGCTGGTATCCCCTGTCACATCAGGCGACAGATAAGAGTTAAACTCACGAGAGGTCTAGTTTATCAATAGAAAAATGGTGAGTAAGGATCCAGATCTAGTAAAAGCTTCAGACGCCAGTTGCCAACTGATAAGAGCTTGGCCATTGACTGGCATATACAGTCTGGGTGAAATCCAGAAAGTAAGATTCCAGGTACAAATATTGCCATTCCCTCATTGCTTTGTGACAGAGGAACTCAGCTGCTTATGTTTGTGAATGTATGAGTCTGCTGTATGTCATCCGAATGGAGTGCCATGGTTTGGAACATACTGTGCATGCAAATATTTGCATTTTTAATAAATATTAAACCATTTGAAAGATAGTGGAAACCTGTCTGATGAGTTACTACTGTTTTGTCATCTGCTTTTCATGGGAAGGCTAATCTTGGGAGTCGGGAGAAGGCACTTCTGCTTGTAAAGGGTGATTAGCCACAACTTCGATAATTTTTTTTTTTATAAAGAGAAAGTCCTGGCTTGAAACAGATTTTATTCTAGAAGTGTTTTTCCCTGCTGATACTGCTCAGTAACCCTGGTGGGTGCTTGGTTTTGGGGTATACGTCAGGGTTCAGAGTAGAACCCTCTGTGAGACCCCAACTGCTGTCATGAGGAGTGCACACGCTGTTTACCATGCCATTATGCTGTTCAAGTTTGTAGTTAATAACATCCCATGGAATTCACTTTCATTTTGTGAATTCGCGTGGTCTTATCATTCGCAGGGTTTTGGCGATTAAAACTTAGCAGAAAATGTGATAAGCTTTATGCGGTGTATTGGGGTCATACTTGGAATCAAAAGTAGATGATGATGTTTCTCACTTGGTTCATGACTATGTCTCATTCATTGGCATTTCCAGGGGTCTCTTTGGCATGAGGAAAGGCTGATGTGTAATAAAGGGGTTCGCTTCAAAGACAGTTTCCCAATAAAGCCTAATAAAGGGGCCTGCTTCAGAGACAGCCTTGGTTTTCCAATAAAGCCTAATAGCTCCATACTTCACTTAAGTCATGTCAGCACGTATAAAACTTGTGACATCGACAGTCTGGGCCATCTCCACATGCACCTAATTTCAGCTGCAGCCTTACGGCTCCATGAATCTTTCCAGCGAGATGGGCCTTGCTTATTTCTAAATGGGTGCAGTCACTCCAGGCTGGCAGTTCCAAATGAAGCCATGATTTAAGTTGAATTATTGCCGTTCCTGGACTGATTCACAAATGTTACAAGACTTGAATTTTCATGAAGTACCAATATGTTGGAAGGCTGTGATTGCAGAATGTACAATTTGTGCACTCATTCCGCAAACAGCAGCTCCCCGGTGACAGAGGATTTGTAATGCCTTTGAGAGAGCACACATTGTGCTTTAGAGAGCTCAGGGGCACCCCCTCCCCTAATTATCATTAACCAAACACTGAAAACATTTTACTTCATGATTATTAACCGGACACTGAAAACATTTCACTTCATGAATCTCATGCAAAAGGGGAGCAGCGTTTTCTAATTTTCAGGATGCTCCTTACTGGAGTTCTGTGGTCTTGACATGACCAGTTTGGGTGGCTGCAGTGCCCAGGAGAGGAAACAGGACCGGTGCCAGCTGGAAGGTTCTGGAAGATCAGTAAAGAGGAGTTTTAGTATCAGCGGCAGCTGCTAGTTTTACCCAAACCTCCTTCCTGTTCCTCTCCGTTCCGCCTCCGTGATCCTGGTCGCTGTGTGAGGTAGTTTAGTCTGCTTGCTGCTCTCGCCTGCCCCTTCCCTGGACCCAGCTGCTGCCTGTGTCTACCATGGGTGCTCTACAGCCGCTTCTGCATAGAACCCAACTCCCACCTTCCACATCACTCACAAGTGAACAGAGCCCGGTTTTATCTTTCATAGATGAGGAAACCCAGAACCTAAGAAGTTGAAGAACTTGGCTTCTCTTTAACACCAATCCCCTTTTTTTGACCCATCTGTTAATTTAAGAAATGTTTTGTGGGGTTTCCTTTGCGGGGAGTACTCCCAGCGATGCTGAGGGGTGACTCCACATCCGTTACCGCAGTCTCGGGGGACCATAAGCAATGCCACGCATGGGACCCATGCCAGCTGTGTGCAAGTCCTACCCTATACTATTCCTTCAGCCTCAGTTTATGGAACATCGTGCGGCCTAATGTTTACTCAGTGGTATTTGAATCGTATGCTACTGAACTGAAAACAAGGCAGTTAATGCTCTGGGGAGTTCTAATAACCATTTAATATCTTAAAAATAAATCTTTGAGATATACACATAATCCCTTAGCCCACTGAGCTGGAGCCTGGCACAGGGCGTGCGTCAGCTGGCATGAGCATGTCGGCTGGCACAGGGCACGTCAGCTCCATGCCTGAGCTGGAGGCTGGCACACACGACCCATGAGCTCCATGCCTGAGCTGGAGCCGGGCAAATGGCACAGCTGCTCCACGTCCCTGAGCTCGCTCTGGCCTCGACATGAGAGTTTCCCCGGAATAAGCATTATGGGTGGTTTGTGAAGTGGATCTGGGAGCTCCATGGGCCCCAGGCCCTGCATTTTCCCTGGAACAGCCCGGAATCAGCTGCTTTCCCTTGACGCTCTCGAGCTCTGTCCTCTCCCCCACTGTCCCCTGTGTCCTTCGTCACATCACTGAGGAGCTCTCGTCCCCCACTGGCCTCCTGGCTTCTGCTCTGCTTCTCGCCAAGCCTGTCTGACCCGCCTGCTTGTCGGGGCCCCTGGATGTAGGGTCTGACCTGCCTGTGGTGCTTGTCCAGCCGCTGCATCTCTCCTCCTGCCTGCTCTCCTCCAGCCCACCAGAACGTGCGATCTCTCATGTTAGCAAGCGGCTCTCTGGGCCTCCCGTGCCAGGGACTGCCTTGCTGCTGGTGCCCTGGGAAGGGACCTTGGCTGGTGAGGGCTGTGGAGCATGTATGATCATGTATGTCCCTGAGACAGGCCAGCCTGAAGACAGTGGGGCCGGACTCAGCCCGTTGGGGTCTTGTTCAGGTCATTTAGTCTCTTCTGCTGGTGGTGCCAGTGTTGCTAACCACCATGCACCCCTTTCTCCTTGTGGCTCGGTACACAGGGGAGACTTAGACAAAACCATTGGGAAACTGACTTTATCTGTTGGGGAAGGTCCTGGAAATGTCTGAGAGGCAAAAAGATCAGTGTTCTTAAAATAGGGCAGGCTTACTGGTGAACAGAAAGATCGGGCATAGGCAGAGACATAAATATAACAGTTGTGGTACAGAGGTTCAGAGATAGGTCACATTCTCTGTGGAGCATGAGCTCAAATGCACATGAGGGAATGTGACATTTCTCAGACCAGGTAGGACCCGAATGCACAGTGTGGTGGACACTCTCTGGGGGAAGGAAGGGCTCATTCTGCCATTGTCGCTGAGTCCTGAAATGTGCATGTCCTTCAGCCCAACACTTCTGACGCTGGTAAAGTGTCCCGAGAGAGCTGGTTCGTTGGATGAACAAACATTCAAGTAAAAATGAGAGGCGCAGGCTGGGGTGGGGAATCAGGGGACCTTGGTGGTGGGAAATGGGCACTGGTGGAGAGATGGGTGCTGGAACACTGGATGACTGAAACCCAACTATGAACATCTTTGTGTATCTCACGGTAGTATAATAAAAAAACTTGGGGTGCATAGGGGCCCTACCAGCTGTGCTCAGGGCTCACTCCTGACTGTGGTCAGGGATCACTCCTGGTAAGGCTCAGGAACTGGAACTTCTTAAAAGCACCACTTTGGGGATGAACTTGCGAGAATGCGGCTTAGTATGTCAAACCGAATTTTGGTCACAGGAGTGACAGCCACATGCCCGTGCTCTAGCATCCCTCACCGAAGTCAGACTGTTAATAGGGTCAGAGACTAGGACACAAGTAAGAAATGTAAACTGTTGTTTTTAAATTATTATTGTTTTTTGGGCCACCCGCTGCAGGGCTTACTCCTGGCTCTGGGCTCAAGAATCACTCTGGTAGGCTCATGAGCACCCAATGTGGTGCAGGGGATCACACCTGGTGAGCCGTGTGCAAGGCCAGCACCTTATCTCTGCAGAACCTTTACACTGAAATATACCTAATGAGGACCTGAACCGCTAAGAGGGAATGAACTAAAAGCGTGTTCAGGGTCAGGGAGACAGTAGAGCGCTGGTACTGACCCGTAGAGTCTGCTTCTGTCCCTGAACCCACACGGTCCCTAGAGCGCCCCTGGGCACAGCCCTGACCTTGCGCACCATCGGACCTGACTCTGGGCACCAAGATCATGGCCTGGCTCTGTAGCCACGAGCACCCTGAGCACCACAGGGCCTGGGCGGCCTGGAGTCCTCCGACATGGTGGTACCCCTTCAGGACCAGGTCTCCAGAACTGACCCCCAGACCTCTGAAAGTTGCTTGAGAGTCTCCCTGTTAAAAAACAATCATATTTTCCCTGGAAGGGTTTGCTCTCATGAGCGGGGAGAGACCATGCTGGCCGGACTCGGAGTGGAGTTTTGGGCCCTGCCCTTTCCTCCGCCTCCATGCCAGTTGCCCCGGAATAGAGAGACCCACCCACGCCAGACCCACATGTCCCTTGGTGCGTGGCTGTGCAATATTTTTATAGGATACTGAATTTTGCATAAGGTTCTTCCCAATTTCTTTCACATTTATACATAGTAAACAGTTATTGACATGTTTTAACTGATACCAGTAAGCCTAACAAGAAGCCAGAGCAAACCACACATCATGCAGTTAGTCATTCTTAACATCTAGACTCCATAGTTCCTCAGAGCTCCGTCCAAGAGAAAACCTGATCTTCTCCCTTTGAGTTTCATCAGTAAATGCTCGGGTTGAGAGCCTTCTACTGAGACTATACCACCTACACGGTAAAGCCTGACAAGCTACCATGTTTTATTTACTTTTTATGCCAAAGACTAGTAACTATTATGGACCTCAGTTCCATAACCTGAAGAATGGTTTTCGGGCTCCTCCTGTCCCTGGAGCAAGTAGATGCCCTTGAGTTACACTTGCTTGTGACAGGACTAATGGAGATGTTACTAGTGCCCCACGAGCAAATCGATGAACAGTGGGAAGACAGTGATTTTCCCTGGAAGAGCTATTGAGGAAATCGCAAAATGAAGTTAATGATGTGAGGTAGGCGTCCTAGCTGACGAAATTAAATAAACGGGAATTCGCCCTATCTGAGTTGACAGAGGGCAGGTAGGGTTTAGCTCAGTTTATCAACACATCGTAATTGTGTGGCTGCGATAACTAGAACACTGTACTCATCTGTCTGTGTTCACACACATCACACTTGCCTGTGAAAATGATCTAATTTGAAGTATTTTTTGTATCACATTACTTACGTTCTCCCATTTATCCTTGTGTTTGTAATAGGGCTTAGAAACTAATAAAAATGATTATTGCTGAGAACCGGTTTTTGAGCTGACTCTCATAAGGGAGAAAAATTAATTCAATGTCACTTTCACTGTGAGCTGTTTTGTATTTTGTTTTCCATTTTGTACATTGAATGTAGAAACAATTTCAATTATTTTGGTTTATATCTGTAAACTCGAGTGCTGAGGAGCGTGCGGTAGCCCAGTGGGGAGGCCGCTAGCCTGCGCGCCAGCTGGACCACATTCAATCCCAGCATCCCGTCACGGTTTCCTGAGCCGCCAGGAGTGACCCCTGAGCACCAGCCAGGAGGAGCCCTGAGCACCAGAGGGTGTGGCCCAAGGAAAGGAAAGAACTGTAGACGGTCCGTGCAGCTCCGAAATAGCGTCTCCGTCCCCCATAAGGCTGCAGGATCCCCAACTACACAGCCAGTAGCAAACTTGTCCAGACAACACACTTTTTTTCTGTCATTAATTTTTGCCTCTCGTGCCTCTGATTTCCATTTTGGAATGGTTTAGACTGTGCTTGTCAGCACAGAAATAACTGAACTCACTGACTCCCTGTCAGCCCAGCGAGCATGTCCTGTTTCTGGCCATGGCCTGCAGTCACTCACCACTTCATGCTCCACTCCCTGTGGCCTGTGTGCCAGGCCCTGCCAGACCAGGGGTGCTGCCGGTGGCAGGGCATGGGACAGGGGCACCGTGGTCCCCAGTGCTGGGGCTCCCAGCACTACTCATGGGCCTGGGTCAGGGGCTATCCCCAGTCACGGGAGATCGTGGGTCGGGGTGATTGTAGATCAGGGTCCATTTGGGTCAGTCAGGAGTGATCCTAGGTCGGGGCCATCCCTGGTTAGGAGCCATTCCAGGTCAGGGTGATACTTGGGCAGGGCCCATCCCAGGTCAGGGGTCAGCCCAGACCGGGTCATCCTAGGTTAGGAGAGGACGCATGTTGGTGTCAGACATGGGCCCGGGGTGGGTCTGTGTCAGGGTGGGCCTGGGTCTCAGATTGTCCTCGTCACATGGGCATGAGGGTACAGGACCTCAGCCATGGCAGCGGTGGAGCCTCTAGCCCACGTTCTTCCCGCCGTGGTCTAGTCCCCTGGCCCTTGTCCTACTCATACCGTGTTTTGTCACATCTCACACATGAGTGCAGTCATTCTTGCCCGTCCCTCTCCTTCGGAGTCACTTCACTCAGCATGGCACTCTCGTGTCCATCCATTTATAAGCCAACTTCATGACTTCATGTTTCCTGGCGTCTGCATAGTAGGGATCACTCCTGCAGAGGTTGGGGGAGCCACCTGGGGTGCTGGGGAATCAAACCTGGGTCAGCAGCGTCGAGGCAAGTACCTTAGCCGCCCCAGTATTTCAGAGGCAGGAGAGTTGCTTTGAAGTGAAATGGCCTACGTTGAATATACTAATGCAGATTTTAATCTTGAGAAGAAAATTTGTTTCACCTTTCATAATAAAAAAGATTATTCTTTTTTGTGTTGAGGCCACACCTGGAAATGCTCAGGCGTTACTCCTGGCTCTGCACTCAGGAATTACTCCTGGTGGTGCTCGGGGGATATAGGAGGCAGGGATCGAACCCGAGTCAGTGACATGCAAGGCAAGTCCCTGCCTGCTATATCTCCCCATCTTAAGATGTTATTATTTTTTCTTTTTTATGCTTACCACAAATGTTCATTTAATTTTTTAAATAAATACTTTATTTAAACACCGTAGTTTACAAAGTCGTTGATAACACTGTTGTTACGGGCTTTCCTCGTTCCTGCTCCAATCCCACCACCAGAGAGACCTTCCCACCACCACTGTCCCCATTTTCCCAACCCCCAGTCTAGCCCCATACAGGCATAAAGAAATTTGTTTTGTATTGCTAGTTACAACTAAATGGATAAAAGAATCATCAAAGATACTCCAGTAAGAGGAAATTTGTGAAAAATTGTCACATCTCACCACAGGGTGGTAAGCCCTTATCTGAGGATTTATTGAGCTTTGTGTGTTATTGTTTTGTGTTTTTGTTTTTTGACTAAGTTTACTTGGTTTCTGTGTTACTGTGTTCTGTGTTACCATCTGATTTGGGGTGCTCTTACTGGAATTTCAGTCTGACAGCATTGGGAGGCGTGGTGCAGCTGCCTATATGGCGAGGTGTCCAGAAACTTCAGGCTCTGCAGAACTGGGTCTCTGAGTCAACATGGCAGTGTTTGTGGGTCGTGGGCTTCCAGAAGTACAGGGACGGGGAGAGGGACTTGGTGAGGCTGCCCACCCCACTTGTAGAGGACCCGCATTCTCAACCTAGTACCAGGTATCTGGAATTTTCACCGTTCGATACCTCTGCCTCTGCAGAGATTCTTGGTGAAGCCGTGGAATTGGGTGTTGCTGTGGTGGTAACAGTACGGTGTGGTCCGCCTGCCAAGAACTGAGCAGGGACTCAGCTTGCCCCGCTCACAGGGGGTACCCCAGCATTTTCAGTAGACTGGGGTGTCCATGAGTCTTGGCAACTTGCCTTCATCTCCTCAGACATTTATTTCGGGACTCTGAAGTTGGTGGGTGAGTCAGCAGGGCAGTGGGTGTGGGTGGAGAAGGCGGTTCTTTGAGAGTCTGTTTCCAGTCTAGTCGGTCTTGTCTGTAAACATTGTGCTGTTCCTTTAAAATTTTGTGGACATTTTATACCTGTGTGCCAAATCTGAAGATTTTGACATCCATTTTTTTAAAAAGTTCATGAAATAATTATCACTCAATTGAGGACTAGATTTAGAGTCAGTTTCAATAAATTATTTAGCCAGTCAGTGGAAAATTTTCATTCATCTCCAAAGAGAGAATAATCACATCAAAGATGGAATGTATCAAAAGAGTTTTATCTCCTGATGAAATGTGTGTGTTCATTCTCTGGAGGTGCCCTATGAAATAGTTCTGGGAGTCTTGGGAAAACACTAAGATCATTGTTCTTGCCTATGACATTGTCCAAGGTTACATACGAACAGAGTGCTTAAAGTCTTAAATTCAAATATCACGATTCTGAGAGGTTGTCTCACTCTACTTAAGAGTTTTCACTGAATTAATGATTTTTGACTCTAAAAATGCGAAAGTGTGCAATAAAATCATGAATATAGTGACTGTTTCCTAAGTTTTGATACTCATACCCAGTCACGGACACAAGAGAAATGTAGAGGGTAGAGAGATGGATGAAGAGAAGGGATGGTTTGGGAGGTGAGCGGCGCGGAGCAGGGGAGGGGAGTGAGACCCCCCCCCCAGGGAGATGAGTGGAGTCAGGCCTGTGATTCGCTGCTGTCTTGCTGTAGATTCCTGTAAATCCAATTTTCGCCTCGGATTAGCAAAACACATTCAAGGACCAAGGAATGTCAAGGTATAAAAATCATACTTTTTTTCTTTATTGGCTTTATTTCTATATTGGTATTTAAGTGGCAAAATTTGAATAGAACTCATGAGACGGTCTGTTGAAAAGGATGAGTAATACATGAATGATTCTGATGATTCATTTCTATTTCCTTGGTTTCGAGACTCCATCAGAGGCGATGTGAAATGAGATAGAAAGTTTCTTCGCTCTGTCTCTCTCCTCTTGTAGCCCACTGATCATGTCCTTTCACTGCTCAGCAGTGCAGAGAGGATGAATCGCCCAGCCGTACCAGCTACTAATTATGCTGATAAATGCTGAGATCTAAATTAAATAGGTAGCTGCATCTGCGGTGTCCTCATTATCAAATGGAGAATCACAGTCATTTAGGTAAAATGAAAATACTTAGGATAATTCACTTGCAGTTCTGGGAAGAGTGAACATGAAAAATCTGAAGAAAAATCCTGGAACAGTTCATAGAAATACCTCAAGCTCAGCCTCTAAATTCTTACAGATGTAGCATTAGAGGAATTCCTGTAAGTAGCAAAAGCGAAAGAGATGTCTGCTTTCAATTCTCTTGGATAAATTATCTGTAACAATCTTTAATGGAATGGAGGAAAGCTAATATACAAATAGGAAAGTAAAAGGAGAAATTGCCATTAATTGTGACCATTGTACATCCATCTCCCTGTTCTGCCAGTTGGCCTATTGGCTAATGCTGTGGTTGCCTTAAAATAGCCATTTGGCCCCTGGTGGAGAGACACTGGATTAGCTAGTCCTAATCCTGTATGTGGATGCCTCTTTATTGCTGTTGACATACCAAGTACAGATTCACTTTTGTTATTGCCTCTGAGAGACCAGGAGGCAGTTATAAAGCATTAGCATTAAGAGATGCCATACATGTTATAAATTTGCATATAAAACTGAGAGCTTTATGATAGACGATTAAAACAATTAGAAAACTTTTGGCACAGTAGCCCTATTTACAGCAACTCTAATGTATGTGGGAATATGTTAGTTTAGCATGTAAGTATAATATGTCAGGGGAGAAACTTAGGAATAAATGTTCAAAATCTCTGGAAGAACTTTAAAAACTTTACCGTATGAAATGAGTGGATTGTACTGAACTGAGAGAGTTTTCTTGCATATTTCGTATTGTAAAAAGAAATAGTTTCTCCAGTATTAAATCTTACCTGAAAGGAGCATAGAAAGATGTGGGAATTAGGCACACAAAACTAACTTTAACACAGAAGAGAACTAGCTTGCAGGAGTCACCAGGAATGTTTACAGACTGTGCACAGCTGTCTGTTGCATCTTTGCCCTGTGAGATTGTGTGACTGTTTTCATAGTTAAAACTTGTATGCCACTGGCATAAAAGTCAGCACGTGGATAGGTGGATAGTACAGAAATAGTCACAGGTATATGCACGTCATTTTAAGTCAGGGGGAAATGATTGGGACTTTAAAACACATATTAACTAACCACTGGGGATAGAAATGGGAAATCAGAATTTATGCTGTCAGTATTCCAGGTCGATGGCCATGTTATCCAAATACCCACACCTGCCTTCCACAGTATTCTCAGCAGTAAGGAGATCAAATGAGACCCGCAACCCATCTGAATAGCGTAACAGAAGACAGGCGTTGTTAAGTATCTGTGTATTTGTAGATGGAAAATCAGCTTTGAAACCAGATACCAGTAGGTCCACTGTGGGGTCACACCTGAGCAGGGAAGCGAAACCTTAACAGAAGAGAGAAGATGGCTGACAGCCCAGCAGGAAGAGGGGGAAGGATAAACCTGTTCCCAAGAGAAAGACCCACAGACTTGGTCTAAGCTTCAGTGGATTTGAGCAATGACCCTTCATAAAACCGAGAGTACGGAGTGCTGCTTCGATGGATGGTGGTGAAAATAAAGGACTGAAAGCGGAAATTAAAGTTCTACAGAAATGAAAGAATGAAAAATCAAGTCTTTCTGTAATGGGAATATTGGAGACAGACTCAAGAACTTCCAAGTATAAGCTCCGCTCTCAGTAATTACAATCAGCGCATTGTGCGTTGGACGCCAGAGGCGACGTGTCCTGTCAGTTGCTGTCTTGAACCAGAGTCTCCTGCTTCTCCTCTGGCCCAGCGCCTGGAACCCACATCCTGTTCCCTGTTTCAGCAAATTCAGTGATTGTAGATTCTTGATAGAGTCGAAGAGACTGTTCGGATTTCTCTGTTGGAGCTGTTTAACTTAGCCAAACCTCAATGCCCACCAGTTTTGTTGTGAATACCAAACTTTCCTTCTGTCTTGTTACTTAAGTCTCCACACACATGAATGTTGCACATAAACATCTACATAAATATACATCTTGAAACATACATATGTAACTATGAAATGCACACATATAACGATGCATATATGTGTATGTATAGATATCACGCGTACACACGCATCTTCTCAACACCCTGCTTTTGCCTTTGAATTCATGCAGAAGTGGGGTTCATAGGTCATATGGTAATTGCAATTACAACTTTTTGAGAGACCCCCTGTATTTTCCATGTCTTCTATACAATTTGCATTCCAACCAACATTGCACAAAGATTGGAATAATTATTGCAATATATGAGCATTGAATGAACAAGTTGTACACCTTAAGCCTGTTCAATCATACATGTCAGTTAATCTCAATTCACTGGAAAACTGTGAATTTAAAATGAGATAACCCATTGTGCCCCCTCTCAGGAAGCACTTGTTAAACAGAGAGTGTCTCATTTTATCAAAATAAGTTTCCTTTTGTGTCTATATATACATATTATATTGGTTGTTCAGGAAGATAAAGCATTTAAGCAAACAGAACATGCCAAACAATATTTGTATACTTTCTAGAAAAACAAATCACTTGATCACTTGATCGTTTTTTCTCATTTCTCTTTACTCAAGTAATGTGAAAAACAAATAAGGAAACAAAAATGGGAAACAAAAATGGGAAACCAAACCCCCGAAAAGGAAAATAATGTAACATATCAGTCTAAGCCACAGTCTAACACACAGTCTTAAACTATTTCAGATCATTTTTAAATTTCAAGTTGGAAATTTAAAAGTATATATAAAATAGTAGATAAACAAGATATCCAAGAATCTAGAATTTAAAGAATTTGGGGTGTATTTCATGGTGATTTTATAAGCATGCTGTCCTAAAAATAAAACCTGAGCAGTTGTGTACTCCCAGATCTTTCTCAAGGCCTCAGCTACACCATATTCCCTAAGACTCTTTTCGTAATAAGCTAAAAAAGACTGTTTCTGAATGTAGTAGCTGGGGCAACCCTTGCTTTCAGGAATCAAATAGACTATTAAAAGGCTGAACTGGTGGTGTCGCGGTGAAAGTGTCCACTTAACTCCGCCCCATGCTAATAACAGGTCCAGGTCCCAGTCTGTAGCCCTCGCTGCACGGACCACAGACCAGCTTACCTCATAAGAGACTCCTGGAATTAGAAGGTCTCTGTTGGTGAGTGTTCCATGTCCACGGTCTCTGGAAGCGAGGTGAGATATTTCCTGCAAGGTCTAAGAGTCATGAAGACAGTACTGTCTCCACGCTTTGTGTTACTCGGGACACCTTGCTTGGAACATGAGACTGAAAACAGATGTGGGAATGGAAGGATATGTAGATGCTTAATCCTTTAAAAAAGAAGAAACAAGACCCCAATTACGGAACAGCTTGGGCAAAGTGAATGAGACTCTACACAGCGTTGCGTATGTTGGATCCTTGAAACCTGATTTACCTCAATATGCGTGGCCTCAGACTCAGAAATGATGGCCTTCAATTTATATTCAACATAATTTTTTGGCATAAGCATCAAAGCACACACAAGAATGTTTATAGCAGTTGGTGGTAATAACCAAAAGCTGGAAATGGTCTGTTAATGGTCCATTAACAGAGTGTCATCAAATAAATAGTAAAATTTTTTGAGAAATTGTTATTATGAGGGTGTGTGTGTGTGTGTGTGTGTGAGAGGGGGGGGGAGATAAGAAGATAGGAGATGGAGAGAGAAGAGAGTCAGATAGATAGAGAGGGAGAGGGAGGGAAGGAGAGAGAGAGAAAGGAGGAGAGAGAGAAAGAGAGAGAAGATAGGAGATGGAGAGAGAAGAGAGTCAGATAGATAGAGGGGGAGAGGGGAGGGAGAAGGAGAGAGAGAGAGAGAGAGAGAGAGAGAGAGAGAGAGAGAGAGAGAGAGAGAGCTCAGTGGGATCCTGAAACTGAAAAGAGAAGTTTGGTGAAAATGAAGGAACGTCTGAATGAACTACATAAGAATTCTGCTCCCTGGCCCTGGTGTGATAGCACAGTGAGTAAGGCTGACCTGGGTTTGACTCCTGGCATCCCATATGGTCCCCCGAGCACCGTGAGGAGTAATTCCTGAATGCAGAGCCAGGAGGAACCCCTGAGCATCACCAAGTGTGACCTAAAAATGAAAAACAGAAAAAGAATTCTGCTCCCTTATGCATATGTAAATCCTGTGCTCTCAGTGCAATTTTCCTGCAAATATAAAACTGTCCCCCAAATAGTTGTCTGAGGATTTTAAAGGCAGGATGCATGCCTCCAGGTCAAATATCAGTGGAAAGAGGGTATTGTTATGGTATCTGACAAAGACAGTGCCATCTCATGAAGAGAAGCTGGACAATGTAAGGAAACACGGGTGTAAGCCCCAACACAATCTGAACCAAACAATTAGTGAAGTTGAGCTCAGGCTTTCTAAGTAAACGCAGCAGCCAATAATTCATCTGCGATCAGTATAAATTACCTTATGTTCTTAACTCCGTTGTTCTGATTTTTGTTCCCCAAAGTATTCTTAGAAATGAAAATTCCCTTGAAAAGACAGGAAAAAATAGCAAGCCCACACAATGAACCTAAACAAATGGCACATGGGTCACAGCATGGAAAGACCCAGTGATCCAAGGGGCTTGGACGTCACCCCAGAAACTGTTTCTGTAAGATTCATGCCGATCTTGGAGAACATTTCTAAGACTAGGAAGATTGGAGGCACTTGCAACTTGTTTGCTTTTGGCAAGTGGATTGATCGAGTTGGTCAATGGCCCTTGAGGGAGAGAAAACAGAGGGACTGTCGCCATGGAAGAGAGATGAGCCTGTGAGTGCTGAGCACGGTGTGTTGTGGGTGTCAGACCTGGCTCCTCCCCCTCCAGGCACCAGCTCCAGGGGAGCCAACCCAACCCCAGATTCCTGCCCTGAGCCGGCTGATCACAGAAGGAACCTGGAAACCCTGCTCATTGCTGCCTCTACACACCAGGAAATGCGTCTGACCTCACCACCCCTACCTGTATCCAGAGAGCTAGTTTCTGGAGTTTCCCCAGGCTCATTGGCCTTGCTGTGTAGGCCCCCCATCTGCGGATTTGAGACTGGGTCTGAGACACGTGCTGTCAGCCATCTGATGAGGGATTTCCAGGTCACCAGGCAGGCTGTGGGTGCCTATCAGCATGGTTGGATTTCCTCCTTCAGACCTGTTGGGTTATTCTTTATTCTCAGCCGACTTGCTAGCCCTGGGTTCTGTATTATAAAGGAAAGGTTGCTTCTCTCTCTTTCCTGTATGCTCTTTACATATACTTATGCTAGTATGAAGGAAAGTTTTTTGCACAGACACAGGAAGTCAGTTAGGGCTGTGCATTTGCAATTTGATTAACTCTGAATTAGTTACTCCTGGGCATTCGTCATATTTCCTAAGAAAAGCCTCAGTTGCCATTAGATTCTAATTCCTTACACCCAAAAGGAGTGTCCCACAATGGGACTGGATGGGTCCAGGGAAAGTTAAAAATTACCCTGACCTTGACATGGGATGGACTAAATGTCCTGCATAGTGTTCTGTGAGGAAGGTCATGGAGCAAGCTCTTTTCAGACCCAAAGATAAGCAGTAGATTGATAGGACCCCGAGGGGATTGGGAATGATCAGTCTGGCAAGGGGAATCTAGTCTGGGCTGTATGGCACAATCTACCCAGAAAGATCACCCTACAAATTTAATCCTGGGTGTAGATAAACATCTGTCTCTCTTACTGTGTTTATACAAAATGACTAGAAATATTATTGAAGTGATTGTTTACCAGCCAAGAGAAAACAATACATCAGGGTTCCACCCTATAGCCCGCAGAGCTGGAGAAAGACCCCATAGTGGTTTTGCCCCACAAGGGAAGCTTCCTTTCATCTCATGTTTCAAGATAAAGAGCCTTTTTAACTCCCTTTTTAACTCCCTGCCCCCAGCCTTTGGAATGTATATATCTACGGCAGATTTGATTTGACTTGGGGTGTGTGTGTGGAGTTAGTTGGAGTGAGTGAGTGGAAATAGATTAAGGCCCTAGATTTCCTAGAGCTGGTGGTATCACTTCTTTGTCCATCTGCCAAAACAGTCGTTGGCCCCAGAGGTAACCAGGGAACCTGCTGGACTCCAGTATCTGTTGGGGACCCCAACAAGACTCATCTCCTGCGTTAGTTTGTGTTTCTAATCCATGGGCTTTTGAGGCATGCAGGCTGCTCCCTCAGGCCCCATCTGCAGGTGTGGAGCTGGGTCAGAGGGAGCAAATCAGAGCTGGGCTGCAGCCGCTAGCCCCAGATTCCAGGGCTCCCGCTGCTCCTGGGGAAAACAACCACACGGCTCCATGGCTTCACTTTCTCCGTGACTCCATTACTAAGAAGAACGCCCAGAGCCCAGGGAGCAGTGGAGCCCGAGCACCCAGGGGCTGGTACTGGATAGCTGTGTGAGACCCTTTGGCAGAACATCTGTGAGCGCCACTTTCTTGGCTTGGGTTGGGGCTGGGCCTCCAAGCAGTGCCCAGGAGCTTCTGGACTCCCACAGGTGATTCTCCGCCAGTCATCAGTCCTGTGTGTGCTGGTCAGGCCCTGTGGTGCTGGGGCCTCTCGGGTCACAGTTTGTCATGCTGCCGGACCTCCTGCCCCGAGCCCGCTGACACTGGGGCACGTGTGCTGGGGATCGGGCACTTGCTTCCCACAGGTCCTGAGGATCCGTGTCCTTCCATGTAATCCCTTTCCTCCTAGAGTGAGATAAAAAATAGTCTAAGGCTAATATTCAAGCCAGGGAAAAAAAGGAAGACGTGTGAGTGATTGGAATCTGCCACGTGTGTGTGGGGTTGAGGGTAGGTAAGATAGAGAAGGGACCAGTTTGACAATAATAGTTGGAAATGGTAATGCTAGACGGGAATTGAGTATTGAAAGTGGCTAGATACCCCTTGAGTGTCTGTATTGCAAGCCACAATGCACAAAAGAGGGAGGGAGGAGAGAGAGAGAGTGAAGAGAGAGAGAGAGAGAGAGAGAGAGAGAGAGAGGTGCCTGCCATAGAGGCAGACTGGGGGCTGGGGGGGTGTGGGGGGAATCTGTGGACATTGATGGTGGAAAATAGGCACTGGTGGAGAGATGTGCTGGAACACTGTGTGACTGAAACCCAATCATGAGCAGCTTTATAATGGTTTATCTCACTGCGATTCAATGACATAAAAAACAAATAAATGAAAGAACAGGGTCTGGAGTTGGATCAGTGGCAGAGCAGCTGCATTGTCAGCCAGCATGAGGCCAGCGAAGCCAGCGCTTCTGTTCACGGCATCTCCTCGCACACCCGCGTGTGACCCACTGGCCCATCCCCACAGTGTGTGGTTCAAGTGCAGGACGACCGCACTTGTGCAAACGCTGTAGCTGACATGTGTAACTCCTGGTTAAATGTGCCTGTGCCGGAGGCAAGTCTGTGTAATTCCCGCTCATTGATGAATGGAATGGGAATAAATCAAGACAAAAGAAACTGCAAAAATTTTTTTAAAAAAAGGCCACCAAGGCAGGCAAATGGTGGGGGGCAGGAATCTGGGACCCCGAGTCCTGCCTGCAGAAGCTTCCTCCACTACGGTGGTGGAGTTGCTGCAGATGCGGATGTAGACCCGAGTCCCCCCAAACAACATTAATTTTCAAATGAATAATTCACCCATTTTCCCTGCACGAGCTTATCTCATCCAAGGCACTGGCCTTTCGAATTAAATAAATATAAGGATTCAAAAGAATATGAGCATGAATATTCATAAAGACCAGAACAGTGAATGTAAATAAAAGCTTTTTTTGCATAACTTTTTTAAAAGTGAGGGACCTTCATTCTGCAGACCTCCACATTTCTAAAGGAATGTTATTTTAAAGAGATTTTCCAGAACACTGACATTTTCCCCCATAGCGCACCTGTTACTGATGTGTAAGTCATTCATACAGCAATATTTTCTTGTAAAAAAAATGAGGTTGTGTTGGCTTAGGGCACATTTCAGAAGCCTGATCCCGCCCCTTCGTGGAACAAACCCCTAATGGTGTGTTTCTGAGCAGCTGGAATAATGCCCCCAAAGGGAAACAAAATAAATAAGGTTTCCTACCCTGGATAGCATAGCTAGTTTATTTGCAGAAAGCATGGTATAATATTTCGTAGGTGATTTTTACACATAAGCCAATAAATTAAAGGTTAAAAACACACAACATGAGACATCTGTGATTTTGTGCTTATAAATACACACAGGGAAGATTCAGCTCTTGGGGGGTCGGAGAGTGAACAGGAAGGGAAAGACACATGCAGTAAGGCTGAAGATCCTGTTTCTGTTCCCCAAATCAGGTCAAAACGCCTCCATCCCAGGGTGGGTTTGTTGGTGGAGTGGTCAGGGTGTTCCCAAGTGAAGCACTTTGCCGTCCCGGGAGCAGAGACGTGCTGTGTGTCATCACACCTGGGCTCTCGGTGCTTAATGGGCTCTGATAGAGGCTGGCTTTGACGGTGATGCATCACCTCCCTGCAGGCTAGGCTGGACATGAAGCTCAGACAACTCCTAGGAGATGTCACATGGTCCTTGTGTGGGTGCAGGAGGGTGTTTTCAGTGGGGTCTGGGGTGGTGCGGTGCAGGAGGGTGTTTGCAGCGGGGTCTGGGGTGGTGCGGTCAGGAGGGTGTTTTCAGTGGGGTCTGGGGTAGTGCGGTGCAGGAGGGTGTTTGCAGTGGGGTCTGGGGTGGTGCGGTGCAGGAGGGTGTTTGCAGCGGGGTCTGGGGTGGTGCGGTGCAGGAGGGTGTTTGCAGCGGGGTGTGGGGTGGTGCGGTGCAGGAGGGTGTTTGCAGCGGGGTCTGGGGTGGTACAGAGCAGGAGGGTGTTTGCAGTGGGGTCTGGGGTGGTGCGGTGCAGGAGGGTGTTTGCAGTGGGGTCTGGGGTGGTGCGGTGCAGGAGGGCGTTTGCAGCGGGGTCTGGGGTGGTGCGGTGCAGGAGGGTGTTTGCAGCGGGGCTCTGGGGTGGTGCGGTACTTTGCTGATACAGACAGGTCAAGGCTCTGTAGAGAGAGGAAGAGGAATGAAATCTCTTCCGAATCCTCTCAAGTCCCGACATAGCCGTCCCTTACCACCATCGAGAAAGTAACGATTAACAGGCACAGAATTATCTCCTAGTCACGAAGCTAGAACAGAGACCCAGAAGAGAGATAATGTTCTTTTGCCCAATTGCTCCCCAAGGATCCTCCTCTCTTCTTTTTTTCTCTGGTGAGGAAGAGTTTGAGGGCCGGAAACCTCCTGGCGTTGGCGCAGAGTGTTTGGGACAGGCTGTCGCTCTTTCTAGGCTGCGAGGTGGGACATCCTGGCTTGCTCCACTCACCTGCGGGAGCAGTGAACAAAAAGGGCTTAGCTCAGATTCACACAAGTTGTTCTGACGTTGCTTCTAGATTTGGGGCAAAGAACCTCTGCTCACTTTGGTGTTTTCCCTCTGCAAAATAGAAAATCTGGCCCTATTCATTCAAAGATGTTTTCTGGTCTCCCAGGCAGAGTTCAGGAGACCAAATGGTCCTCCCAGCAGTTCTTGGTCAACCAGGCTGGTGGTTCAGTGTGAGGGAGGCTCTGAGGATAACCCAGGCCAGCCCTGGTCATGGTCGGGTCCCGGGGACTGTACCTAGCAGTGTTCTGGGAACCATATGGACCTTTTTAGGCATTGGACAGAACCAATGCCAGGCAGACGCATGGAGGCTTGTTCCCTAGTCCCGTTCTCTCTCTCTCTCTCTCTCTCTCTCTCTCTCTCTCTTTCTCTCGGTCTGTTCTCTCTCTCTCTCTCTCTCTCTCTCTCTCCTTGGATGACGTTCTGATGTCTTGGTGTGGACAGCATGTTCCTCTCCACAGAGAGGGCAGTCTGCTTAGACTCTGCTGTCTCTCAGCTCACCTCTGATGTTTTTATGGATTATTATGCAATTTGCATCCTCTGGCACCTGGAGACTTGTAATGGGCCCCTTAGAGGGCAATTCAGGGGATGAGCATTTTCCAGGCATCCCTTGAACATTTCCTGGGAGTCCCACAGGCTCTGTTCCATATCTCTGGTCTTCAGGCACGTGCAGAATCCCTCTGACCCCAGCTGTCGTGTTAGCTGTGTGTGCCAACAATGCACAGCCTCAAGCAACCTTGCAATCCTGGTGGCTTATGGCAGCCATCACCCATGATGCATTTCATAACCCCTGGGGTGCGGATTAGTGGGAACAGTCTGTCTGGGTCCCTGGTGGGCTCAGTTGGCAGGGCTGGGTGTGGATATGCTCTGGAGGCTCAGTGGGCAGGGCTGGGTGTGGATATGCTCTGGAGGCTCAGTGGGCAGGGGCTGGGTGTGGGCGTGGTCTGGGGCCTCAGTGGGCAGGGCTGGATGTGGGCGTGGTCTGGGGCCCAGTGGGCGGGACTGGGTGTGGGTGTACTCTGGGAGCTCAGTGGGCAGGGGCTGGGCGTGGACGTGGTCTGGGGCCTCAGTGGGCAGGGCTAGGTGTGGGGCGTGGTCTGGAGGCTCAGTGGGCAGGGGCTGGGTGTGGGCGTGCTCTGGGGGCTCAGAGGGCAGGGCTGGGTGTGGGCATGGTCTGGGGGCTCAGTGGGCGGGACTGGGCATGAGCGTGCTCTGCACGTCTGTGCTTGTGTCATTCTCAACATCTGTCTTCCCCCTTTGGAAGAATCACGCCAAGCAAAATGGAGTTCTTTCAAGTCTCATTTCTGAGCTAGGGGGCTGCTGTTCCAGCCCCTGCCTACCCATTTTACTCCCGGCTAAGTTCAGGGGAGATGGCTGGTGCAGTAGAGGAGTGTTCATGCAGGGTGCGGAGAGAAGAGAGAATTCCTCCATCCTCTAGGTAGGCAGCACCGAGTGGGGAAGTAAGTCATTATGATCTTGGCCAAGACACCACTATCCCAGCTGTCTTTTCTTTTTCTTTCTGGGGTCACACTTAGAAGATGCTGAGGGGGCTACTCCTGGCTCTACACTCAAGAATTACTCCTGGAGGTGCTCAGGGGCCCCAAGGGGATGCCAGGGATCGAACCCAGGTTGGCCACATGCAAGGCAAATGTCCTACCCATTATCCATCGCTCCGGCCCCAGCTAAGTCTTTACAAGCTGATACTCGAGAAACAGCTCCCATAACTAGGGATCTGAATGCTGTCTCCAGCGCTGAGGACCAATTTAAATGCTTGACCTGTGAGGACTGTGGCCCCGGCTAATTACCGCTCTTGGAGCTGCCAGAGCTCCTGCTCCGAGCACATCAGAGTGCAGACAGACGCATTGTCATTCTGTGAGCCTAGAGGAGGTGGAGGAGATAAATGGACTCTTTGGAGCTTCGCCCTCGTTCTATCAATTCAAGTGTCTCTGCAACAGGGACGTGGAATGCGGCTGGTAGCTCTGGAGGCGGTGCATACACTCTAGAGTTGACCTCCGTCTCTGCATTGGCGCGCCGCAGGGGCGGTCGGAGCAGGAAGGCCGAGGGCACCTCCAGGAAGATGGTCCCCAGAGCCCAAACTGCGCCAGGAGGAGGAGGCGCCCTCACCGAGCTCCACGTGGGCTCCAAGCAGGTTCGCGACAGACAAGGCTGTCGGTGAGCCAAACAGGGCTTCTCACATCCCATTAATCTCCTCTCTCAAGCTCTTTAAAATGCATGCGATGCCGCCTACTTATTTTCAACTAAAAAGAAGGCTGAGTGCAAGTGAGTGTTTGCCTCCGATTCCCTCATCCATCTCCCTGACGCTGAATCATATTTTCTGGAGAAGGATGCGGCGTGGCTCGGTGATTCATGATTTCATCATTACCGTTGGAAGCCCAGGTCTGCCATCAGCCAGTGTAATGTGTATTCTTGGTCTTAATGATAGCGCATTTAAGGAAATGTTTTTGGAGTCTGCACAGAGAGCTGATCTTCAAAAAATAATAAGCTTGGCCAAAGAGAACCCTGAAAGAGAATATTATTAGTATTATTGTTATTAATTTTTATATCAAGCCCTTGAGTTTCTATCCCACATTATGGTCATAAGGGATACTCTGGAATTGTGTAAAGTTTGTTTCTAAGAAGCATTTTTTCATCATATGAAAGATGGGTTTCTGTTCTCTCTCTCTCTTTCCACCCCTCATCAGCTCATTTATTTCTTATAGAAAAAGGTTCCAGTGCATTTTTGGCTAAAGATGTTTTATTTTTCCCAGGGTCAGGGAGATGGCTCAGAGAGCTGGGCGGGGGTCTCTAGCACTGCCAGGAAGGTCCCTGGGAAAACACTCCACATTCACCCCAGGTCAGTATTCTCAAAGCCCCCAGTTCTTCCAGACTGAAACCACGCCCAGTGAGGGCACTTCTAGTGTTAGCTTCCAGAATGTTCCCTACGATCAGTGTATCCCCAGAACTCTGTTTCCCACTTGGGTGTTGCTGTCATTGTCTAAACCAACAGTAAGTCACAATGTTAGAGGTGCACTTACTATGCTGGTTAGTAAGGCGTTCTTGCTGTGATCTTTCGTGAAACCTTCTCTTGAGGTCTAAACCCTCTGAATACTGTGAGATTTGCTGGCGGGCGGAAGTGCTTCAGCAGCTCTGCTGTGGGCTCGTGCTGGGCGGGCAGGTGAGGCTCGTGCCAAGCGTGCAGCTGCCGCAAGAGCCCACCCCAGCACCATGTGACCCCCCAGAGCACCTGGCGGCATCCCTGAGAGCAAAGTCAAGAGTAAGCCCTGAGCACCGGCTGGGCATGGCCTGACCAGAGCACCTGAAGAAATGGGTTTCCTGGATGTTATTACCTTTGACAGCATCAGTGTAACAAGGGGCGTTTCTTTGACCGTGAATTTCTCTGCAGAAACCCTGGGGTCTGCATGAAGAATGCTGGTTATCTTGTTCCCTAGGCTCATGGGGGCTTAGGGGACACCGGGAGAAGCCGGAGCTTCGCTGGGTTCTGGCGGTTTGACATGTCGGGGAACCCTGAGGGCGCTGGCAGTGTGGGGCAGGGCTGGCTTGTCTGAACTCCTCAGGCACCAGCAGCCATTCGGAATGTCCTGCCGGGTGCAGGGACCGAGGCGGACACGGCCTAAGCCCCAGACCGCAGTTAGCCGAGGCCCTGCCTCTCTGCGTGTGTCTGCGTGCTGGCTGCTGTGAGCTGGTGTCTGTGAATTACCTGTGTGTGTCTGTCTGACCATGTGTGTGTGTGTGTGTGTGTGTGTGTGTGTCAGTGTGTTGCTGTCTGTGTGTATGCATCTGTGTGTATGTCTGTGTGTGTCTATGTATGTGTCTGTGTGTGTCTGTATATGCGTTTGTATGCAGCGTCTGTGTGTGTCTGTGTGTGTCTATGTGTCTGTGTTTCTGTGTATGCGTTTGTGTATGCGTCCGTGCATGTATGTCTGTGTGTGTCTGTGTGTGTATGCATCTGTCTGTCTGTGTATGCGTCTGTGTGTATATGTCTGTGTGTGTCTGTGTGCGACTGTGTATGCATCTGTGTGTCTATGTATGCATCTGTGTATGTCTGTGTGTGTCTGTGTGTCTTTGTGTGTTTGTGTGTGTTTGTGTGTGTTTGTGTGTGTTTGTCAGTGTGTTTCTGTCTGTGTGTTTGCATCTGTGTATATGTCTTTGTGTCTATGTGTCTGTGTGTCTGTGTATGCATTTGTGTATGTGTCTGTGTGTATGTCTGTGTGTGTCTGTGCGTGTGACTGCATATGCATCTGTGTGTATGCCTGTGTGTGTGTCTGTATGCATCTGTGTATGCCTGTGTGTGTCTGTGTATGCGTCTGTGTGTCTTTGTATGCATCTGTGTGTATGTCTGTGTGTCTTTGTGTGTTTGTATGTGTCTGTATCTGTGTGTGTCTGTGTTTGTGTACATGTGTGCAAGGAACTCCTCAGCTCTTCATGTTTATAGTGATCTTCTGTTTATAAAAATAATTTTATAAAATATTTTTACATTACTCAGACGTGTGTCCCCTTGATTTTGTGGACACCTGTTTGTTTCAGTGTCACACCAGCTGTGCTCAAGGCTTCCTCCTGGCCCGACCTCCGTCACTCCTGGTGTGCTAAGGGGACACTCTGCGTGCTGGAGTGGGACCAGTCAGTGTGCGCAGGGGATGTGCCGTCGCCCTCCACTCTCCTCCAGCCCTGGACACGTGTTTTATCTCTGACATGGAATATCAAGTTCCAGTCACCAGAAGCAGCCAGCACACGGATGTAGAATTCTGAGCTCAGTATTCCCAAACTGAGGGAGAGCGTGGATGTATCGTGAGTGGCCCCAGTGGCCCTCTGTTACCGAAAAGACGAAATCTTACATTTTGCTGAAATTTGGATGGAACCGGAGGGTGTCGTGCTGAGTGAAATAGGTCAACAGGAGCTGTACAAAATGGTCTCACTCGGGATCATCTGTGAGGAACCAGCCAGGGTTTGGGCAGCGGGGTGAGCAGGAATCTGGAGACGCAGCTGGGGGTCCGAGCCTGGTGGTGGCATGTGGCAGTGCCGTGGTCACTCCCTGAGGCAGGAAGCCCACCACTGTCGGCTGCCCCCACGGTGCAACAGCGGGTGGAGGGAGAGGGAGCGGGAGACGAGCAGCGGACGGGACCAGCAGATCCTGGAGGAAAGGGGAGGCCTTTATTTTTAGACCATAAAAGCGACAGTCAGAGTCTACCCTTTGCTTGTCAGGTCGGCAAGACTTGACCAGAAAGCCAAAAGCCCCCAGGAAGCACTGGCCCACCCAGGGCAGGGTCCGGCCAGCTGTGGAACCCCGGGGCTCCCTGTCATCCTTGCCCCACCCCGCTCACCCGCCTCAGAGGGCATGGCTCTTTGGGGCCGGAGAGATAGCACAGTGGGTAGGGCATTTGCCTTGCACAGCCGTCCGGGGGTTCAATTCCCGCCACCACATATAGTCCCCGGCTCCACCAGGAGTCATCCCTGAGCACAGAGGCAGGAGTAAGTCCTGAGCACCACCAGGTGTGGCTTCAGGGCAAAAACAAAACCGTGTCAGCTGCGATGGGCCTCTCGGCTCCAGCCTACCCAGGCCTGAGTCTGACACTGCTGGGGTCCTGGACCTCGGTCCCCTGTGCCCCAGGAGGCCTTTCGCAGGGGATTGCACTTGCTGCCAGTGTCACTCCCGGAAAGGAGCAGGAAGGTCTCTGTCACTACGGAAAGGAGCAGGAAGGTCCTCTTTGAGAAATTCAACACTTGTCTCGTTGTTTGATTTTGGGGCCACAACCCTTGTTGCTCTGGGCTTCCTCCTGAGCTCAGGGATCAGTTCTGATGGGGCCCAGGGGCCCCATGGGGCACTGAGGCTCGAACCCACACTGGCGATGTACAAGGCAAATACGCTACCCACTCTATCTCTCAGAACACCCATCTCCACCTTGCCCGGGGACTGGTCACATACGGCGCTCCACCGCCCATGGCCTCTGTGCGTGGACCCATTCTCTCAGCTGTTGTGTTCACATCCAGAGTGGCCACGTGGCTGTATGCTGGAGGGTGGCAGTTTGGAAGGCTTCTCCCTGACTCTCTTCTCTGCTGCCGGGTCTCCTTCTTCCTCTTCATCATCTTCGTGGTGTACACCATGCTGCCCTTCAACATGCGGGGCGCCATCATTGCCAGCGTGCTCACCGCCTCCTCGCACACCATCGTGCTGAGCGTCTGCCTGTCCGCGGACCCCGGGCCAAGGAGCACCTGGTGTGGCAGGTGGGTAGCTCTGAGTTCTGCCAGCTCCTGGCAGTGGCGGTGCCAGGTAGACCCCAGATTCAGTGGTCAGCAGGTGGATGCTCACTGCAGTACAAGCCACAGACACACTAAACAGAGAAGCAGGAAGGTGGACACGTGTTTCTTTCCCGTGGGCCCTCTGTGGCTGCCCGCCTGACCTCCTGCTGACCACTGTTTATTCAGTTTAATCTGTGACCTTTTGCCGTATCCTGGTGGCACCTGGGGGCCACCGCCCCTCCCCTCGTTGAGAAATGCTGTTCAGGGGCATTAAGCCACATTTTAGCAACAGTTCAACATTTATGAAAGTACTTCTTTGGGACTTGTTAAACAATGGGAAAGATATCATCTAAGATGTTTGCTTAGAAGTGAGTGAGGGGAGAGACAGACACAGAGTGATCCGGAACAAATGCCCAAAGACAGTAGAAATGAAGAACATGCAGTTGGTGTTCAGGAGGAAGCTTGCCACATTGGAGGTGGGGGTGTGTGGAAAGAGAACACGCCTCCGCCAAGGGAGGGCGGGGGCTGGAAGGCGGTAAAGCATCAGCATGCAATCCTGTTAGCTGTTATAAAGTGCCTGTCATAAAGGCAGCCTGGGACATGGGGGTGTTGGGGACATTGGTGGAGGGCAGCAGACGCTGGTGAAGGGACAGGTGCTGCAGCGTTGTATGACTGAAACCCAGCCGTGGTAACTTGGTCATTCACAGTGACTAAATAAAATTAAAAAAAAATGATTTACTCAAATCCCATAACCAACAAATAAAAATGCTTCTCACTGGACAGAAATAGGATAATTTTAAAAATAGCATAAAGAATAAAAATTTGTTATTGCATGGTATTTTTGTATAAGACAAACATTAAAAAGAATAGAAAAAACTATCAGGGCAGTTTTCCATCTCTTTAAAAATAATTCCACAAGCTGAGAATGGCAAAATATGCCAACAAACTTAAAATAGAAGCATCCCAGGTGAGCATCAAAGACATGAAGAAAACTGCCAGAACTGTGATGTGTAAATCACACTGGTCTGTGATGTGAGGAAACACCGTGGAATTCTTCTATGAGACGTGTGTATGTCAGGGGGCTTCTGTGGGTGAGCTGCTGTGGTAGTTATTCAGAGAGAGACAACTTCAAGCCAAGATGTCTGTCTGCTGTGAAAAGAGGTTGATGGGTGTTGGTTGGCATCTCTTGCTGCTGAAGCATCAAGTGTACGTTGCTTAGCACAGATCCACTTAGGAAGATTTTATTTCATAATATAAACACTTACTGCCCAGGACAGCCAGAATCTACTCCTCTCAGATACTGAGTGATGCTCTAGAAAGTCCATCTCACCGTCATGTGTCCTAAAGTAGGATTCATTCACAGGCTCCATGTAATCTTGTCAGTCCCCCAAACTTACGAGTATTTCCTCACACATTTTACAGTCCACAGTCCACAGTACCAGCACTGTTTTCCAGTGGTAGTCGGCCATCTGAAGAGCCCGTCACTCCTGAATTCTTGAGTATTTACTGCCAGACCTGACGTGGCTGTCCCAATCAGGAAGACTGACCTTGGTCTCGCAGCCACCCAGGCACTACAGCTTTTCCAGAAGCTTCCTCCGTAGCAGAGGGGCGTGCGGCTGAGCCAGGAGCTCCGGTGCCAAGCCTTTTCCCCCTTCCTCGCTGCCCAATCTGGAAAGGTGCCTTCGCCACTCCCCAGCCTTCAGGAGCCTAATGCGTTTGCAGACTGAAGGACGGTTTCTCTGAAAGTGATTTTCACTGTGTGACTTCAGGGATGTCTGCTTCCTGGATGAAACCCCAGGGAACAGGTGCCTTGGTGGTCTGCTGGAGACGGTGGGGATTGAGCAGGAAGGGAAAGGTGTCAGTAGGTAGAAGAGTGACCAGTGGGGACGGAGTGTGGATGTGGTGGAACCCCAGTCTTAACTCTGTGATCTCTGTTCGGCTCACAAACATTCCGTTGGTTCATCCTCATCAGGACGAATAATAACCCTCATCATTGTTCTAACAGAGTTTCAAAGAAAGGCTGTTTTGGAGTAGAGTTAAGGAAAAGACTATGTTAAGTATCAGGAAATTTCTAGAAAAGCAGTTTCTTTTGTCTGTGTAAGAAGAATCTATGTGATTATTTTAATATAAACTTCAAAAGTTCTTGGCATCTCAGGGCTCACTAGAAAATATGACCATTATTCCTGTATCAGTAAGGTAAATCCATGACCCATAGTTTCATGAAAGAAGCGAGGAACCCTTACAAATATATAAGGCAATTTAGGATTATATAAGGCAAAAGGAAACTGAGACCTGGAGAACATCATGGAAACCAGCCTTGTGCTCGGCTCCTCCTAGAAGCTGGGGGTGGTCGATGTGCAGCTACTACTCAGGTCAGTGGTCTCACCGCCCAGAAAAGGCTGGGAGGGAGCGCCAGGGGCCTGAAGTGGGTCAAGCTATCTCGGCTTACAAGCTCTTATTCACCTTGAACACATTGCGCCTGTCTGTGTTGCTTATTTCATTACTGTCTGTAAGATGCCAGAATTTACTGGAGTAAAGGGTTGCTCAGAAGTGTTCTTTATGGATCACAACTGAAATTTTTTATTATTTATTATGATTAGTATTTGGTATTAGAAGCTTACTTATGTAACCTTTGTCTTTCTTTATATTCATAGCATGTTCTGAATTTTCATCCCATTTATTTATTTTCCCATGGGGGAATTTGAATACACATTTACTAAGTCAGCCTGTTATAGGACGTGAATCCATATTCATTAAACTTGTTAAATCTATGTGTCCTTACTGGTCTTTCTAACAAGAGGGCTCGTATTTCTGAGAAATTCTTTAAGATTCTTCTACTAGGTAGATAATGGAAGTCCTTTCAGATGTGGAGCCATTGGCATGGTGCTAGGTAGGAACTAGAATAAAAGATGTTGCCTGTCGCCCATGGTGAGTGTGTGATCTGGAGGAATGCAGATTGGTTACGTAACATTTTTAAGTATAATTCAGGAACTGTATATTGGAGTCTAGAATTAAATTGCATTTAGGATCTAATCTGAGAATCTTAGAGAAAAACAGCAGGTTGCCAGCTGCCCAGTTTCTGTCTGTGGGAGAGACTAATTGTTAGGAATTTGGATCTCCGCTCCTACTGTTTGGTCTTTAGAGGAGCTCAGGATATTAATATTTTCTACCGGGTGGGGGGAGGAGAAAACTCCTCTGCTCATTTCGTGGAGATCTGGGAGAATCCAGCCCCTCTGTTGGCAAGCTGGTGATTATCTGTTGCAAAAGCATTCTTGTTTGGGGCTTGTTTCTAGGGGGCCGACTGGAGGTGCTCAGCAGGCTCTTGGGGGATTCTTGGACAAGCAGCCCACAGCCCGGGCCCTGCAGTGTCGGGACAGGGCCCCCGGACTCCACCAGATGATGTTGCTGACCATGAGGTGTTGGGGACTGAACCAGGTGGGCCGCATGCAAGGAAAGTGCCTCATCCATGTCCTCTCCAGCTTCGGGCATGGACATCTGGAAGGAGGGAGTGGGGGCGAGACGGACAGTCCTGGTGAGACTCAATAAATGTGCTGGACGGACCCGTCAGCACCAGTGATGAGGAACCGCCGAGGATTGTGAGGGTTGACGGTGCACTGACCCGACTGAGACTTTTCCTCCGTCAACACTGAGTTGTCTCTGCTGGCCTCGGGAAAAGCCACTAGGGCTGTTCCCCTCTGCAGTAGCTGGGAGCATGGCGGCCGGGAGGGAGACCTCAGCCCTGCAGTAACCAGGAACATGGTGGCCGGGAGGGAGACCTCAGCCCTGTAGTAACCAGGAACATGGCGGCCGGGAGGGAGACCTCAGCCCTGCAGTAACCAGGAACATGGCGGCCGGGGAGGGAGACCTCAGCCCTGCAGTAACCAGGAACATGGCGGCCGGGAGGGAGACCTCAGCCCTGCAGTAACCAGGAACATGGCGGCCGGGAGGAGGACCTCAGCCCTGCAGTAACCAGGAACATGGCGGCCGGGAGGGAGACCTCAGCCCTGCAGTAACCAGGAACATGGTGGCCGGGAGGGGAGACCTCTCCCCTGTCATGCTGTGGTTGAGTGCAGGAAGGAGATAGACAGTGAGCAGAAGTGGAGGATGCACGTTCTGCCCATTTGCACTGCAGAATCCACAGCACGCCTATCACATGCCCACCACACGCCTACCACATACCCACCACCGTCTGCCACACGCCTGCCACACGCCTGCCATGAGGTTGTTGTAGTACCTCGTTTGCCACCCTAGGAAATGTGGGGTCCTGCTGTCCAGCGCCCAGTGGGCCACTCGCAGCTATAGTCATCTCTGTGGCTTTCGACTTCTGGATGCTGCCGAGAGCGTAGGAGTTCGGCAGAGAAAGCAGCTGCCCTCCGGAGAAGCTGGGCTTAGTCTTTTCTTCTGCTGCTTCCTGGAGCACTGAAGGCTGACTGGCCGTGTGACGGGGCTCAGAGTTCCAGGCAACTATGTGGCTGTGAGTTCCACACTTCCTCTGCTGCAGAGTTGTCAGCCCCATCCTGCCTTCCCGGGGGCTCCTGCATCTGTGATGCATGGAGGGGGCAGGTAAATGCTGTCCACCGCTTTCCGCATAGGACCCTTTTGCTGCGCCATCCCAGTCCCGGCACTGTGGGGGTGCCTGGGATTGCAGGGCCACTTACACAGCTCAGCTTTTCTCTCTGCCCGACTGTGTTTTCCATCCCTGCAGGCGTTGTAGCCAACATTACATTCTTTGAGATGGTGCTTCCCTGGGAACCAGACTGCAGTATTGCGTAGACTGGGACTGATTCTTTCATTTAATCAAAACGCTCTCATCTGTAACATGGTGGTAGTAGTGCCAGCTTCCTTGGATGGTTGCTGGCCCAGGAGCTGATTCCGTGAGCAGGCTGGTCGGGGAACCTGCTCCCAGTTGGGGGCTCCCGTTTGGCTCGCGGTGAGCAGTCCAGAGTGGTGGCAGCCACTATATATTCTTGCTAAGCTAAATTGCTTGCCTTGAAACAAAGGGAGATGGGAGAGAAAAATACTCTGGGACTGTTCATAACGGAAATGCAAATGGCCCATGGTTGGATGGTCTATGCTCCAGGTGTTCTGTTTGACTGTCCTGTGGGAGCTCCCCCAGCTCTAGGCAAGGAGAGTGGGTTTGTAATTCTGTGAATGCCTGCAGAGCCACACTCCTGTTGGCTAATGGAATGCCTGGTTTGGGAAACCCCGGAGACTCAGCGTGCTCCCTGCTAGAGGGAGAGACTCGGGTACAGGGTGTGGGCAGAGGGCAGCTGTCCACTCTCTGACCGGCCTCACTCCCTGCAGAAGCTGCTCCTCTCATCTCTCTGGGACCACACGCAAACCCTAGGAGTGGAGCTTCCTGCTTCAGTGACGTCCTGGATGCCTGTAGCCACCACACACCTCCCCTTCCCCCACTGCCTTCCCACCCCACGCCAACCTCCACATGAGATTCTGCGTTAATGTGGGTGCTTAAAGCTGCAGAAGCATTTAAACAGCCTCTGTACGGCCCTGTTGGAGCCCCTGGGAAGAACATTCTTGTGCCTTCTGCTGACTCTCGGTGTTAGCCAGCGTCCCCATGATCCGGGAGGGGCTCAGACATCCCACCACGGCTCTGGTCGACCCTGCCACCTCCTCTCACTGCCCTGCCTTTGCTCCCCTTCTTCTCTGTGAGGGACCTAGTCATTGCACTCAGGGGCCTATCAAAAGATCTCACTCCAGCATTCTGCAAAGACCAATCTTGCAAAGACTCAGCATATGCTGAGGTTCCCTGTGTATATCACTTTGCAAGCAGGGCTCAGGGGGTTTGTCCAACCCACTGCAGCTCACCGTGCTCCCGTATGAGCTGCAGTTCCGTGCTTCTCCCATCTGAGCTGCAGTGCCATACTTCTTCCTTCTGAGCTGCAGATCGTGCTTCTGTCTGAGCTGCAGTTTTGTGCTTATCCCATCTGAGCTGCAGTTCTCTGTTTCTCCCATCTGAGTTGCAGTTCCATACTTCTCCCATCTAAGTTACAGGTCCGTGTTTCTCCCGTGTGAGTTGCAGTTCCCTACTTCTTCCCTCTGTGCTGCAGTTCTGTACTTCTCCCTCTGTCCTTGCTGTCCTCCAGTCCTTCTACTGCCCTGAGACCAGAGGATTTGGACATCTCCTTCCTCTTCCTACCAAGGTACTATTGAGCTCTGTGATGTCCAGCAGAGACTGACCCGTCTTTTTGGCGATAATACAGACAAATAAAGCAAAGCAGAAGATGGTGTGGGGACATGGTGTTGCCATCCTTGTGTATAGAAAACTTCTTCCTTCAAAGCAGGGCCCCTGAGTATGAGTGCCTGGGGCGGGGTCCCACATTGGCTCTTTGCCCTTCTTTTCAACAGAGATCAAGGGGTTAAGGGCACAGATAATAAAAAGCAGAGAAAGACTTTGAAAGGTTTTCAGGGAGTATGATTTTGCTTTTGCTTTTTTGCTGTTTGGGTTACACTTGGCCATGCTCAGGTGTAACTCCTGGATCTTCACTCAGGAATTACTCCTGCAAGTGCTCGGGGACCTTATGGGATGCTGAGGGTCAAAACCAGCATGGCCACATGCAAGGCAAACACCTTCCATGCTGTACTATTGCTCCAGCCCCCAAGTATGCCTTTTCTATCTGCAAATTCTTTCATAGTGGGAGCTTAAAAAATACACCTTAGGTTCCCTCCTTATAATCAAATAATTCTCTTTCTGATTTTTTTTTCAAACTGTCTACCCCCTCTTTCCCTCTCCCCGGTTTCTCTGGTGGTGGCAGTAAACACACTTATATTTTTTGTTTGTTTGTTTTAGTACGAATAATGTTTGTCCTTGAAAATAGTAAGAGGGAATTTGGGTTAAGTTCACTAAAATTTGTAATATGAAGACAATCCCGTGTACTCCCAGTTAGAGAAGTTTTCCTTTTTGATTGTCCCTATTGAAATTGAATCTGGAAATGTATTAAAAGCCTTTGTTTCATAACTCATGGATGAAAAGTGGCAGCAGTTTTCCCCTTTACCAAGATTGAAAATTACCGTATTCTGGGAGTGAACTCCAGAGGTCATCTTGTGTTTTTCTCTTGATTCTTTTGACCAGTATCTTATTGGGGGCTTTGTATCTCAATAGGCAATAATTAAAGAGGATACCTCACACTGATTGGGGGTTGGGAATGGTTCTGAGGACACTTCTCTCCTTTAATTTTTTAGATTTTGTAATTTTATTTTTATTAAAAACCCCACAATTCACAAAGTTGTTCTCATACAGTTATTTCAGGCAGCGGAAGCACTAGTGCTCCAACACGACTAGTGCGACCTTCCCTCCACCAAGGCCCACATTTTCCCTCCCAGCCCGCCCCTGCCTCCTTAGGCTCAGAACAAATTTACTTTATATTACTTGTTCCACCAAAACTTTAAGAAATGGCAAATAGAACGATCAGAAAATAAAAAACCAATTTGTGATTGCTGTATGATTTTAACCGATGCTAAATTAGGAAACTAAAATCCTTTACAATAATATAAAATGCTTATTCTCATTTACATAAGTAAAGTTTTCAACTTTGGAATCTAAAGTATATTGCATTAAATGTTATTTTATATTTGGATCTCATTATAGTAATAATTGGGACTTACCTGTCTCAATAATTGGGACAAAAATTTTAAAGAAATTCTGTGTTAATCTATTTTGGAATTTACATGAAATACGTAAGGCCTATGTATGCAACTTTCCCCCTACACTTTATGTAAACACTGGTTTGCAAAGTTGTCCATGATGATTCACTAGAGACATTCCATATTCCAACACAATTCCAACACGACCATCACTTTTCCTCTACCACTGTCTCCCATTTCCCCAACCACCCCTCAAGATTGCCCCCATAACAGGCTCACAATGATTTATTTGATATTGCTTTTTATCAATAAATTGCTAACAGATGATCAAGAACTATTTCCTTAGAAGAAAATCAGTGTAAATATTGTATCTCAACATGGAGACGTTAAGTCCTAGTATGAGGATTACTAAGACATTGTTATGGGTTAAACCTCTGTGTTACTGTTTGCTTAGACGAGAGTGGTTGCCTTCCCCATTATGTCCCATCCAGCTTGGAGTGCTTTCACTGGACTGTTGCCGTTGTAGAGTTTGGCGATGTTGAGCTGCTGCTGAGGCCACCCGGCACTCGAGGAACTCCATCAGTTTTAGCAGGATGGTACAGCTGGAGTTAAGTTTTTAACTGGGTGGTGGCTGTGAGGCATGCCAGGGTTTCCAGAAGTACAGAGAGCTGAGGGGAGGTAGCCCATCCCTCCGAGAAAACCTGGAGATTTCAATCACAGAGACCCACACCTAAATTTTCAGAAGGTAGTTTCTGACTTAGGCTCAGTCCTGAGATAATGGAGTCCGGCCAGAGGCTTGGCAGCAATTTTGCAATGTGGGACCAAGTGGCTGCTGGGGCTCTGATTGATTGGGCCCTGGGTTGGCAAACCCCTCTCCAAGTGCCGGGATGGCTCGGCCGTGAGTGGGTGTCTGCAGGATTTTTGACAACTAGTTGATCTCTTTCGAGATTTATTTATGAGTCTCTGCAGCAAGGCCAGTAGGGTGATACTTATGCCTTTAAAGGAACTTCTTTTATGGAAAATATGGTGCAGATTGGATGGAATCCAGTTGGCGACCTTTCCCCTATCTTCTCTTGGAAACTTCTGCTCTCTGTAGTCTCTTTTGGAATTTGCTTTTTTATCAAAGACGTTTTTTATAGATGCACTATTTCTCATCTCACTGTCTCCTCGAGTGAGTTCTCCAGTCATGAGGTCATGTATCACTGTTATGGCGTTCTCCTTCCCTCACTGGTTTCCTATTATTAGGGTTTATCTTTTCTTTTACTCCCCTTTAATTCACGTGACTAATGATGTTTGGACACTTGTTATTTCTATAGATTTTATAGGTGTTTTTATTGCCACATATGTGTATATTAATGATTTTAGGTATAAATTTATCTGCTTTGTTTTTAGTCTTAGCTGCTTGTGTGAAATGCTCAGTCCATTAATTCTGTTCTTTTTTGCTTAGTTGTATAAGTGCTGAAGTCCGAAGTCTGTGTTTTCCTCCAGACCTGTGTTGACTCAATTTGCCTTATTTTCTAGATCGTCCCATTTTCGTACAACTTTTGCTGTTGATTTACTTGTATTTCTTTTACAGACACCATAGAAGCTTTGTTCTCATTGTTTTTCAGGTGATAGGGAGTTTTTTTCTTTTCTGTTTCTAATATTAATGTATTGAAATTTTATTTTATTAATTAGCTTTATTGCATAAAGATTTGAGAACTGTGTTCTTTAAAATTTATTGAGGCCCTTACTTAGAAATCTGAGGTGAACCTGAACCTTCATTTTCCTCTTGCAAAAGAACCTCTTTTTTCTGCTTTGTGGCCCAGTAAGTGTCTTTATTTTTTGAAGCTGAGCATCCCAATGCTGACATGTGATGCTTAATAGTTGTTTACTTTTCCAGTTAGCAACGTTCTCTTTGTTGGTTGTGTTTGGGGAGTAGGTGGGCTGAGGAGGTGGGAGGGGCCCCAAGCAGTGCTCGGGGGTCTGAGGGTAACAGGCCAGAAGGTTCTTTGTGCTGCCTGCAGTGCTCAGGGCAGGCGCTCCATGGGCAGGAAATCCAGCATCACCTCGAGAACAGCTCTGAGTCCCAGCGGTGTTGGTGGCACTTGGGCCATGGAGCCTGCGTTGAGTCCCTGTGGTGTTGGTGGCACTTGGGCCATGGAGCCTGCGTTGAGTCCCAGCGGTGTTGGTGGCACTTGTTCCATGGAGCCTGCGTTGAGTCCCCGCAGTGCTCGTGGCACTTGGGCCATGGAGCCTGCGTGTCCAGCCTCGGCGTTTCCTGCTCCCCTGGCCCTGGCGAAGTTGCTCTTCCCAGAGACAGACTGAACAGACCAAGAGGGGAGTTGGGGTGTGCCAGGGTTCCACATGCACAGCCCCAAGTGACTCTCAGGAACCCCGGCCTAGAGAGGAAGGCGAGGTCGCCCCTGCAGCCTACCCTCTGCTCTGTGGAACCCTGCTCTGTTGGTGTTCCCCCTTAACAGTCATCCTGGTCGTGGGTCGGAGCGATAGGTAGGGTGTTTGCCTTACACACAGCCAACCTGGGGCTGACCCGGGTTCAGTCCCCAGCATCCTGTATGGTTTCCCGAGCCCTCAAGGAGTAATTGCAGAGTATATATCCAAACATAAGCCTGAGCATCACAGAGTGTGGCCCAAAAATGCCAAAATAAAATAAATCAAATCGTCCTGTTTTCTCTCTCTCTCTCTCTCTCTCTCTCTCTCTCTCTCTCTCTCTCTCTCTCTCTCTCTCTTTCTATCCCCACCCCCTGTCAGCCTGTCCTTTTATTATATGTTCCCCTAGCTTTGTGAGGGGCCTCCAGGGTCTGTGGCAGGAACTAGAGCTTTTTAATATTTGGTTTTGTCCCAGCAGGAGGAGTGTGTAAGGTTAAATATCCGTGGGCATGAATAAATCCACGAGGGGTTGTGAACAGATGTACAAAGGCGTGACGAATGCAGGAACATAATGACCTTGAGAACAACAGAACAGGGAGAATCACCAGCTCTTTCCCTTGCTCTGTCCAGCCCCCACATCTGAGCACGACACGGGCAAGACAGTGATGTCTCCGGCCAAGAACGACTCCAAGGGCTGCAGAGCTAGGCCGGGGTTAAGGCACGTGTTCTGGCATCCAGGTGGTGCTGCTTTGATGATCGCGTTCAGGGACACAGCCAGGCGTGGGGGTCCCTTCCCACCCCTGGAAAAGAGCAGCAAAATTCCCAGCATCATCAGCCTTTCCTGCACCTGTCTGCAAGTCACGCCCCATACTGGTAACGGGTCCTTCTGGGCTCCTCCAGTCTCTAATGCAAGTCTGTAATTTGGAGGCAGCGGAGGAAGCCAGGGGCACGCTGGGGGAACCGGGACACGGGAGGAAGAGTCTGAGGGTCCTGATGCCTCGGTGTCGGCAGGCAGGGGCGTGAATTGGACTTGGCTCCCTGTGAGCACGGTGAGCCGTCGATGCACGAGGCTGTGTGAGTTCTCACAGCTCCCATGAGCTTTGTCCCAAAATCTAGGGAGACCCTGGCTCTAGCCGATTTGGTAGAGTCACCTGTGAGATACTCTGCTTGTGCTGAGCCATGAGCACTTTGGACATTCCTGCAGACACCCCGTGCCAGGGAAGCCCCCTGTGGGCCTAGAGCACATCTTCGTCTGCGTCATCCAGCACGTGCATGGCTGGGAAAGCGCCTCTGATGTGGCAAGGAGTGTGCGTGCCCGGCCTCGTCTACGCTGGGGAGAGTGCTCGGGCCCGGCCCCGTCTACACTGGGGAGAGTGTGTAGGCTGGGCCCTGTCTACACTGGGGAGAGTGTGCGGGCCCGGCCCTGTCTATACTGGGGAGAGTGTGCGGGACCGGCCCCATCTACGCTGGGGAGAGTGCGCGGGCCCGGCCCCGTCTACACTGGGGAGAGTGTGCAGGCCCGGCCTCATCTACACTGGGGGAGAGTGTGCGGGGCCCAGCCCTGTCTACACTGGGGGAGAGTGTGCAGGCCCAGCCTCGTCTACACTGGGGAGAGTGTGCAGGCCCAGCCCCGTTTAAGCTGGGGAGAGTGTGCGGGCCCAGCCCCCGTCTATGCTGGGGAGAGTGTGCAGGCTGGGCCCCGTCTACGCTGGAGAGTTCTGCTGGCCTTTCTCGGAGCATCTCTGGAGGATGTCTGGTCTTTGGAAATTCTCACTTGGGGGAATCTCCTCATCTCAGACCTGGGTCCTTTCCTTTTCCTTCCTGCCTCTCCCGAGCAGGATTCACTGAGTTGGCAGTTGAGCGACTGAGGGCTTGTTTGCTGAGGTCGAGCTGGGTAGATCAGGCGGAGGGAAGGTGGGGGGGGGCTGGAGAACTGTCCCGCAGAGCGAAGGGCTTCGTGCCCTGCCCTGTGAAGCTGCTCAGTTGATTTCAGCACCAGCGGTCCTTTTAGGACTTCCTCCTTCTAGAAACTTCCCAGATGATCGGAGAATTTGGAGCTTCTGGCCTTATTAGCTGGTATCGCACTGCAGATCACTTTGACAACATTATTGATTCCAGAATGTTCCATGTCAATACCCCTCCCAGATTGTCTCTCTCGGGGCTTCCCTACTCACCTGGTGACTTCTTTATCTTCTGTGGAGTTTGCTCTCAGTACTTTTCTTGTCAGCTCTGCACACGGGCCTGGAGTTTTAGGGTGAAAATGCATTTCTAGACCACATAGGGGCATATAGAACAGCAATGCTTCCCTCGCATCTCCCGCCTCAGAGGGACTTTAAAGAGTTTGTGGATTTTGATAAAAGGAAAGGTTGACGTGTAGAAACTTTATCCCATTGTTTAAGCCCCGCAGAAAATCATGCACCTTTTCAAGTTTGTCTTTTGGACCAATTTAAGATTCTCATTTCTTATTGAACCTGTCTTAAAATCGAATATTTATAAGACCACAAGTAACCAAGTAAGACTATTTCCATTTCATCTCCAGCCTTTGGACTTCTGCATAACTGAAAATTGTTTTGATTCCTCCTGCTCTGGGTCTCAGTCACTGAAACCTTTAGGTTTGCTAACGCAGCGGCCCCTCTCAAGGACCGAGGCTGGGTTCAGGCGAAGGTTCGGGACTTGCCTGTTTGACTGATCACTCTCACCCTGGTTCCATAGACAGTAACTCCAGTTCCTCTGTCCCTCCATGCCCTGCCCTGGGGTCAGTCACTTCCTGTTTGGGCTGCATGCACTGTCCAGGGGCCATTCGAGAACTCAGCTGGCCTTTGTCCCCCATCAGGCTCTTGTGTCCCCGGGGCAGGAGCCCTTCCCACTCCCCCTTCACTCTTCTCTGCAGCTGATGCTGACCCATGGGGCTGTTTCCCCCACCTGCTCACCTGGTCCTGTGGCCTCAGCTCTGTCCACTGTCTGTGCCGGCCTGTGTCAAGAAGGAGCCTCTATGACACTCACCAACGCTTGCCTACGCCCTGAACTTGTTCCAGGAGCCCCTGGCTACAGCTCCCGGCCCTCTGCCTGGCTGTCATTCGTCTCCCGGGCCCCCTGGAGAGAAGGCCCTGTCTTTGCGGCCCACTCTGGGGCTTGCGGCTTCACCCTGGAGACAGACTCCGTCTGCTCGCTTGCTAATCTGGGCCACTGCTGTGTGTCCAGGGAAGCGTCCTCGTGTACATGAAAGAGGAGCAGCAGTGCCGGCCGGGAGAGTGGCTGGTGAGTTTCCATTGGCCTTTGGAAGTCCTGGGGCTCCTGGCCCAGGTGCTCAGGGCAAGGGCGAGGCCTCTGTAAGCTGAACCTTGTGTTTACCTTCAGCCAAGACTGCTAGGACGGGTCAGTCTGAGGCCTCTGAGCACAGCTGATGCCCAGGGCTGGGGCCGACCTGGCCCTCTCTCGATCCCCACTCCCTACCTTCCTGGTCCATTCTGGTCACCCACTGAGAAGCGAGGTCCAGCCTGTCAGGAGGTGATTCAAAGGGTGCAACCTGGCATCTGCCTCGAGTTCCAGCACAGGGTTTTCCTGACTGTGATTCCCGCTGGGCTGGGCCAAGACCTGCTCTCCAAGCTTGCAGCGGAAGCTGGGAATCCCTGAACTTCGTAGCCCAGCGTAGTGTGGCCCTGGCATGCCATGGAGGACTCTGCAGGACACAGCCCCGAGGCCACGTGGCAGGAAAGGTGGCGGGCCGTGTCTGCTCTGCTGGCGGACGGACACCTGCTGTGGGGAGCTGTTACGCTGCAGCTCACACACCAAGAGTCAGAGGCCTGAAGAGGTCAAGTAGGACAGGAAGGAGCTCGGCACTGAGGGCCACAAGTTAGAGAGTGGCTTGGAGCCCCGAGCCACGGAAGCCATTCCATTTCATACTCTGAGGGCTTGTTCCTATCGGAACCAAAGCAAGTACAGAAGCAACCGGCGGCTGTTCTCCTAACCAGTCCCCTCGCTCATGAACTCCTAGTGCTTTTGCTCACGTATGTCTTGCCCCAGTTTCTGGTAACATACTGCTGTCGGAGGCCTGATGGCTGGCAGTGTATGCTTATGCTCTTGATGTCTGGCATGTTTTTCTTACCGGGTCGTGAACTCATGACCCCGAGGCACAGTATGGAATCTAGAGTGTCAAGATGGCGGCACTGTGGTTCTGCCCAGCCTGTCGGGGGTCGTCTGGTTCTTCAAGACCGTGGGCCCAGCATGCGCCTGCATGCCTCACTGGGCTTCTCTTCTTTCTGCTCGGCTGAGCCTGATGGCGATGCTGGGAGCTGCTTCAGGAGAACAGGCCCCTCGGGGCTGCCTCTCTCCTTCGGGGTCTTCCCAGCCACCTGCCAGCTCAGGTGCCTTGACCACGTCCCTCCTGCTGTGTGAGCCGTGCCAGCGTGGGTTCTGGCACCCTCCTGGCGGGCACGCACACACCTGGGCACGGGCCTGAGCTCTCTGATCCTCCTGCAGCTCTGCTTTCAGTTCTCTGTCCGTGGAAGAAACCACCAGGTATTTGGGGACCCGACTCCGTCCACTCTTGTGGGGGTCTTAAAAGATGGCCAAGAGGTTTTTGTTCCAGGCACCCAAACATGCAGCCAGCCAGGTTTGCAGGGCAGCCCGAAACTGGCATCTAAAAATAACGTTTCAGCTGACTGGCAGCGCGAGAAGTGCCCAGATGAGCAGATGGTGTGAAACGCGAGGCCTGTGAACGGAAAATAGACTCATGAAAATTCATCTATTAGGGGTCTAAGAAGCGCCTGTGTTGGGCTGTGTAATCAGGGGAACATGGAGGGGGACCGGGGCCCGCCTGGGTCTGATTGCTGGGATGGAGATGGCGGTGGGAAAGCTGAGTCCTCGGACCCAGCAGGCGCGGCCCGAGTGGGGCCTGAGCCACGTGTGCGTCCATTGTTCCACGTCCACCAGGCGCTCCTCACCCTTGCTGGTGACGCATCCAGAGTGGGACCATGCAGGGAATGGAGCCGAAAACATGTTTGCCCTGCACCAGAAATGCACGCTCACTGCAGACTGGATGTGTGCGCCAGGACGGGAGATGAGCCGCACGCGAGCGGAACTGCTTCGGACAAAGAACTTGGCAGAATTTTCCAGAGCTCTCCAGAGCTCCGGAAGACTTTCCCAGGTGCCCAGCATGGGTGACCCCACTTAGATGAAAGCGCAGCCGTGTGTTTACCGCTCTGTGCCACATCAGGCGTTATAATGAGAAAAGAAAATGGTGAAGCCGCGAAAGCCTGTGTGCTTGTCCGCGACCAGGAAGGAGATTCTCTCTGGGCCTGGGTGGTGGTCGCAGCCCCTCAGCGTTTCCGTTCGTGGGTTCATGCTTAGCTCAGTGCTCCTGTCTGCTAGCACGGAGGCGTGGCTGCTCACAGAGCCAGAGGAGGCCGGGCTGAGCACACAGGCTGCAGGCCGCTGGGGCAGGGCGGCCCATCTGCCCACACCCGCACCTTGCTGGAAGTTTTGGGTGCCCTCTTTTTTTTTTTTTTTTTTTTTTGCTTTTTGGGTCACACCTGGCAATGCTCAGGGGTTACTCCTGGCTCTGCACTCAGGAATTACTCCTGGCGGTGCTCGGGGGACCATATGGGATGCTGGGGATCGAACCCAGGCCGGCATGGGCCGGCCGCGTGCAAGCAAACGCCCTACCCACTGGGCTATCGCTCCTGCCCCTTAGGTGCCCTCTTTTCGCCTCTGGGGTACACACCACTGAACCGAGGCTTCTGCTTCCCCAGAATTTCTGTGATGAAGGGAGTGTCTGGGGAGGTTTCTCTGACCTTTATGAACTGCACGAATTAGGATCTTGGTGTAGGAGCCGCCCTGGGACTTGTGGCGTACTCTGGATTCGGGTGGGCGGGTTAGAGCATCCGCGCTGGATTGGCCACAGGCCTCTGACTGCTGCAGGAGCAGGAGCGGGAGGTGTGTGCCAGTGGAGCTGCTGAGCAGAGTGGGACAGAGGGGGCAGGGCTGGGAGCCGGCTGGGCTTGGGGCCAGTTCCGCAGTGAGGAGGGAGTGGGGAGCCCTAGCTGGAGCCTTCCCTGTCGCTGAGCTGCTCTGTGCCAGGAGCCGGGGGAGCCTCTGTGCCGAGAAGAACAAGGGCAGAGCGAGGAAGCCGCCCTGGGGAGAGGAGAAGCTTCCGACATGCCCGCCCGATTCATTCATTTGTTCATTCAGGGACCTGACTGCTGAAGGGCCGGGAAATCTGTGGAAGAGTGAGCCGGAGCACATCTGTCCTGTTCTCAGGGCTCGGCCCGCGGAATCACAGGCTTCTCTGTCCTCAGGCCTCACCCATTAAAGGCCGACACAAGGGGCTGGAGCGATAGAACAGCAGGGAGGGCATTTGCCTCGGATACGCAAACCTGGGTTCAATTCCCAGCATCCCATATGGTCCCCCAGCACAGCCAGGAGTAATTCCTGAGTGCAGAGCCAGAAGTAACTCCTGAGCATCATCGGTGTGACCCTAAAAAGCAAGAAATAAAATAAAGGCCGACACAAACTGGACAGCTCAGGGGCCAAGAGACAGTACAGCAGGGAGGGCAGTTGCCTGGCCCGGGGCAGACCTGACCTCTGTTCCCGGCACCCAAGTGGTCCTCTGAGCTCCACTGGGACTGATGTTCTGAGCACAGAGCCAGGAGTCAGTTCTGAGCACCCTGGATGTGGTCCGCAAACCAAAACCGAATAAAAGAACACTAACAACTCAGGAATTCTCACCCGTGTCCTGGGAGCCTGGGAAGGCAGGGAGGCCTTCTGTGGTCTGCGTGCCCAGGGGGGGGAGCTGACGGGCGCCTGGGCGCCCTCCGCTTCTCCCTCCACACCCGTGTCTTTGTTATCTGCCCAGGAGATGCCCCTGACCACTCCCAGGGGCAGGCGGCGCAGCTGCTGGCTCTGTGACCGCAGAGCATGCGCTTTGTCTGATTTCAGCCCTAACCGACAGGTCAGTCACCTTGCGAGGCAGAAATAGGACGTGTCTTGTCAATGAAAGACTGTATCACTGTATCACTGTATCACGGTCTTCCAATTTGCTCGAGTGGGCACCAGTACCATCTCCATACGTCCTGTCACAGGCAAGTGTAACCCAAGGGCATCTGCGTGCTCCAGGGACAGGAAGAGCCCCAAACCATTCTTCAGGACACGGAACTGAGGTCCATAATTGTTACTAGTTTTTGGCATACCAAGTAAATAAAACACGGGTAGCTTGCCAGGCTCTGCCGTGTAGGTGGTATAGTCTCAGTAGAAGGCTCTCATCTCGAGCATTTACTGATGAAACTTAAAGGGGAGAAACCATCCTCTAAATAGTGTGACATGCTTCCAGTTAGTCCAAGATCATGGTGGCTCTCCATGATGAAAGAAAAAGGTTTTCTTTTTTCTTTGAAAAAAAAGTTGAAAGAAAAAAGGTGAAAGAAAAAAAGTTTTATTCTCATTTTCTGTATATTTTTCTGATTTTAATTTCTGCTCTAATTGTTTTGTCTATTTACATTTGTTTTGCTCTTCATTTTCTACCTTCCCTGCTCAAGAGCCCAAATTACAGATATTCGTCTTCTTTCCTTCCACTGATCCATGCAATAAATTTCCCTCTCAGTCCTGATTCCACTGTTTTGCAGTTTTGGGCAGGTGGAATTTTTATTTTGTTTAAGACTCTTTTATTTTCCAGTGGTGTGTTGTTTTGAACCTGTGATTGTGTAGAAGGATAAATAGGCATGCATGTGGGGAGGTGGTTGCTGTTTTCCTGAGGCTGGTTTCCCATCTAATGCTTTGTATGGTCTGAGAACCTCCTTTGCGCTATTTCTATTCTTCTAAGAATTTCAAAGTTCATTTTATTTCAGCTCAGCCGACCACGGTGCACTGTGTGTTTCAATGAGAACGTGCATTCTGCTGTTGGAGTTGGAAAATTCTATAAATACCAACCAGGGCAAATAGATTGATTGTGCTGTGAGCTACTGGAGCGGTGACGGGCCTGTGTGATGTGTCTGTGGTGGAGACCAGAGTTGTGGCCCCTTTACGGGAGAGGGCGCGGCTCTCGGCCGATGCCTTTGCAGCGTGGCATTGGCCTCCCTGCTGCTGTGCCCCACGCCTCAGGATTACGGTGGACTCGTGGGCAATGGGCCTTCCTGGTGCCATCGGGTCGGCTTTCTCCTTGCGGAGGTCGGTGGGGTCACCCTAGGCTCGCTCAGCCTTCCTGGGGAGAGTGAACAGGCATGCCAGACGGCTTCACGGAGCGGATCCGCCTGTATAAAGAGATTTATTTCAAGGCTCTGCCTTACATAACTGGAGGTTGGCAGCTCCCCGACAGTCTGTAGTGCAGATGGGGGAGGCCCGAGCTAGTGTCTGGAGTCAGACTCCTCCGAAACCTCCATTGGGCGCGTGCGTCGGTCTCTCACCGGTTGGATGAAGCCCACCCACGGAGCCCAGGCTGCCCCTTGCCCCTCCCGCATCTGCACGACACTCCCACGGCCACGCCAGATGCATGTTTGATCGGAAAAGTTAGAGTCACCCATAACACCAACTGGGGCATTCCACCCCCGCTTGGTAGCAGATGGGAGTCCTTAAACCCAGTTTAATCTCTGAGTAAATACAACGGTGAAGTCGTGCTTCCAGTGAACACAGCACAGCTGCCCTCACCCTCCTGAGAGAGGCGTGCTAGCTTAAGGCACATACCAAGGTGACTGTCGCTTCTAAATGTGAGACTCCATGGGCAGGTGGACGGAAACATTGTGTGAGGGAGACAGTGAGGTGTCTGGAGCTGGTCTTACGTAGTAGCAATGGGTTTTTATCGCTCAGAAGGGACAATGGTTCCTTGCGGTGGTTCAGACACACGCGCCCCAGTGGGGCTGCTTCACAGCATTGCTCTGGGCTTCCTGGACCTGTCTTTAGTTGATGCCAAGATCAATATGCAGATTGTAAATGTGTCAGAATCAGACCAGCCCCCAGTAAGCTCAGTGGCTACCAGTCTGGAAGCACCGCCCAGCTCCCAGCACATGCGCGCGCATACACATACACACAAACATGAACATGCCCGCACGTACATGCACACATATAGATGTATACACATATAAGTTCGCAGCGCACTTACACAAAACCAACTCATCTCAGCTAAGCTGGCTACCTCATTGCCCGAGAGCCAGCTCCTGTTGTAGACAGACCCCCGTCTCCCCGAGAGCAGGTAAGCAGCCACCATCTCCCCTTCCCCCTCTCCCCCTCCGTCACCCCTCCAGGCTGCACCCTGGGGGCAGGAGCTCTGGACTGTGACCAGGGTGTGTGCTCCTACAGTGAAGGACTCCGGTTTGATTGATACATGCCCCGCCCTTGGCAGCAAAGCCCAGCATCTCTGACCATCTTTCCTCGTGTCCGTGTGGTGTGCAGGCAGGTAATCAGGACGGCTTGAGACAGTTTAGATCTTGGCCGCTCACCTGTGTCCTCGTCAGTCCTTTCTTTTTATTTTGGGGCCACGCCTGGCAGTTCTAGTGCTTACCCCTGGCTCCATGCTCGGGGGTGACTCCTGGGATGTTTATGAGAAACATATGCGAGGTCTTGGATCAGACCTAGGTGAGCCCTGTGGAGCGTAAACACCTTCCCAGCCGCACTCTCTCTCCAGCTCATCTGTCATTCTTAAATCACTTTTTAGTACAAGTATGCAAAGCTTTAGTGATTTTAAAAGCTGCTGAAAGTAATCGTGCTGAACTTCTCTGTGGTACGTATAAGTTCATTCACATAATATGAAAGCGGGTGCTTAAAACTGAGGGAGGAAAAGTCCAGGCGTTCCGACGTGATGCTTCGTGTTGGATCTGGGACAAGGCGGCAGGTTGGACTCCGGAATGCTCCCCGCCCCCACGAGAGAAGCGTGTTCTCCGTCCCCAGCAGAGGCCCCTGCAGGCTGCTCTCTGGGCACGCGTTCATCGCTGCTCTGGCCCCTGACTTGGTAACACCAGCCTCTCTGAACTCTGCACGAGGCTCGCCCTGCTTGCTCGTCACATTATGCAGGAAGCCCAGTTCCGTGAAGTCTCTTCTCACACTTCAGAACTCGACTCTTTTCAGGGGAACTAGAGTGTTAGCACGGCGGGGAGGGCGTTTGCCTTGCATGCATCCAACTCGGGCTCGATCCCAGCATCCCATATGGTCCCCCGAGCACCGCCAGGGAGTAGTTCCAGAGTGCAGAGCCAGGAGTAACCTCTGAGCATCACCCTGTGTGACCCAAAAGAGCAAAAAAAAAAAAAAAGGATTCTTTTTTAGTCTTTCTTTTTGTGGGGGGCAGGTAAGGAAAGCCTTGGGCCACACTTTGAATGGGGCTTTCCCATGGCAAGGCCGGTGCCTGACCCCTTGTAGTATCTCTCCTGCCCCCAAGTGATCTCCTTGGCAGCTGCCTAGAACCATCTGTGACCTGCGTGTACGTGAACTTGGTGAAATATCACCCCCAACCCTCTACGTTTCCTTGTCTGCCCTGTCGCCTGCCCTGGGGAGTGGTCCAGGCTGAGGGCTGCTGTGCAGTGGCCGCTGGGCTGGGCGCAGCCTCTGCAGCCCTGCCTAAGGCACCAGAATAGTGACACTGGCCGACTGTGGGAACAGGCTTTCTGGATGCAGGACATTGCGGCACGTCCCTGGGTTTCCTTTGCGTCCGAGCTCTGTCCTACGGATCTGATTTGTGGCGTCTTACAGGATTCCACATGGGCACTGCATGTGAGCTGGGAGCCTGGACAGGGGCGGCACTGCTGTCCCACCATCCTGGGCTGGACGGGGTGGGCACTGCTGCCCACCATCCTGGGCTGTTCACGGTGGGCATTGCTGTCCCACCATCCTGGGCTGGACGGGGTGGCCACTGCAGCCCAAGACGGGCACTGCTGCCCATCATCCTGGGCTGGACGGGGGTGGGCACTGCTGTCCCACCATCCTGGGCTGTTCAGGGCGGGCACTGCTATCCCACCATCCTGGGCTGGACGGGCGGCCACTGCAGCCCAAGACGGGCACTGCTGTCCATCATCCTGGGCTGGACGGGACGGCCATTGCTGCCCACCATCCTGGGCTGTTCACGGCGAGCACTGCTGCCCTCCATCCTGGGCTGCCGCACTTGCCTCACTATGGCGGTGTTCTTCCTCATGCCCACTGCCACTGTTACTGGTCCTCCACACTCTGTCCCCCTGCCCCTAGTGCCCACCTGAGCTGTGCGGCCTCTTGCCATGGGGCTGAGCACCGTTGGTCCTGGAAGCTGCTGCTCAGAAACTACTCTGTCCAGTTTCCTGGGTTCCTGTGTCCAAGCTGTGTGATCTGAGCAAGACACAGTCTCCAGCCCAGGAGAGTGTCCTCAGACCTGTGACCATGGGACAGACCAGCTGGTTTCCCAAGGGCGCTGCCCGAAGTGCGTGGAAAGGGCAGAGTGGTCGACCACCCCTGCATCTCCCTTGGGTTTGTTTCATCAAGACAAATGTTTCGACGGTGCTGGGAATGGAGCCCAGGGTCCCACATGCCCGATGTGCGAGTCCGTGCTGTGCCCCCAGACCCCGCCCTTAGCATTCTGGTCCCATTGCTGTGAGGGCTTCGCTCTTCCCTGCTGATATCAGAGCTCTGCCTGCTTCTTGCCTTACATGCAGCTGTGCCTGGTTCAGTCCCCTGCACTACATTTGGTCCCCAAAGCACCTTCAGGAGTGATCGCTGACATCCTGAGGTGGCCCCCAAACAGACAAACCAACCAGCACCCAGGAAGGCGGACCCCTCTGAGCTCTAGACAACAGCCTTTCGGTGGTTTTTTTGCATCCCCCTGTCTATCCTCCTGGCAGCCATACTCAACGCCTGTGAATATCTCCCTTTATGTTTGCTCGAGAGGTTGGGGGCTCAGCGCACATTAGCAGTGCTCGGAGGCTCCTCCTGACTCCATGCTCAGGAGTGACCCCTGGCTGTGCTGGGGGACCCTGGGTGGTGGTGGAGAGATGGAACCAGGGTCTGCCCTCAAGGCCAAATGCCAGAGTCCTCTCTCCTCTGGTGTTCTCTGGGGCCCAAACGTCTCATTTAAATATTGATGAACTGAAGTTGAGATGCTGTGGCCCCATTTCCGTGGGCAGAAAGTAGGTGCAGGCGTCTGAAGTTAAAATGCTGTGGCCCCATTTCTGTGGGCAGGAAGTAGATGCGGGCGTCTGTCTTCTGTGCTGCTGGCTCTGTGCAGGACCAGGCTCCAGTCCAAAGCCCACCAAGCAACTGTTTGCTGAGAGGAGTCTGAGGAAACCCTACATGACTTTTCCTCAGAATGTTTAAGGACACCCATCAGATAACCAGATATGTTGCCTGACTTAGCTGCAAAGGTGCCTCCCCGCCCATTACAGCCTGCCTCTGCCACTGGGACCTGGGCAGAGGTGCTGTCTGTCTCCTCATCAGCTCTGGAAAACTGCTACTTTCTAGGAGACTATTTCAGCAGAATGAAAGGCAACAAAACATTTGCATCACAAACTACTGGGGTTGAGTCTCTCAGTGTGTGGTGCCTGATCTAAGTGAGGCTGTGGAAAGAGTTGAGTTCCCCAACATGGCCAGGGGCACTCTGAGGAGTGTGTCAGCATCCTGGTTGCCCCCTGCAGGCATTTGCACCTCTCCTGTCTCAGAGACTTTGCCCGACTTCCTGTCACTCTGCATCTACTCTCTCAGATGGTGCCCGACTTCCTGTCACTCCACCTCTACTCTCTCAGATGGTGCCCGACTTCCTGTCACTCCGCCTCTACTCTCTCAGACACTTTGCCCTACTTCCTGTCACCCGCCTCTACTCTCTCAGATGGTGCCCGACTTCCTGTCACTCCGCCTTTGTCTCTCTCAGATGGTGCCAACTTCCTGGCACTCCGCTCTACTCTCTCAGATGGTGCCCGACTTCCTGTCACTCCGCCTCTACTCTCTCAGATGGTGCCCGACTTCCTGTCACTCCGCTTCTACTCTCTCAGACACTTTGCCCTACTTCCTGTCACTCAGCCTCTACTCTCTCAGATGGTGCCCGACTTCCTGTCACTCCGCCTTTTGCTCTCTCTCAGATGGTGCCCGACTTCCTGTCACTCCGCCTCAACTCTCTCAGAGACAGTGCCCGACTTCCTGTCACTTCAGCCTCTGCTCTATCAGATGGTGCCCGACTTCCTGTCACTCCGCCTCTACTCTCTCAGATGGTGCCCAACTTCCTGTCACTCTGCCTCTACTCTCTCAGATGGTGCCCTACTTCCTGTCACTCTGCCTCTGCTCTCTCAGATGGTGCCCGACTTCCTGTCACTCCACCTCTACTCTCTCAGATGGTGCCCGACTTCCTGTCACTCCACCTCTACTCTCTCAGATGGTGCCCGACTTCCTGTCACTCCACCTCTACTCTCTCAGATGGTGCCCGACTTCCTGTCACTCTGCCTCTGCTCTCTCAGATGGTGCCAACTTCCTGTCACTCCACCTCTACTCTCTCAGATGGTGCCCGACTTCCTGTCACTCCGCCTCTACTCTCTCAGATGGTGCCCGACTTCCTGTCACTCCGCCTCTACTCTCTCAGACACTTTGCCCTACTTCCTGTCACTCAGCCTCTACTCTCTCAGATGGTGCCCGACTTCCTGTCACTCCGCCTTTTGCTCTCTCTCAGATGGTGCCCGACTTCCTGTCACTCCGCCTCAACTCTCTCAGAGACAGTGCCCAATTCCTGTCACTTCAGCCTCTGCTCTATCAGATGGTGCCCGACTTCCTGTCACTCCACCTCTACTCTCTCAGATGGTGCCCAACTTCCTGTCACTCCACCTCTACTCTCTCAGATGGTGCCCCTACTTCCTGTCACTCCGCCTTTGCCTCTCTCAGATGGTGCCCGACTTCCTGTCACTCCACCTCTACTCTCTCAGATGGTGCCCGACTTCCTGTCACTTCAGCCTCTGCTCTCTCAGATGGTGCCCGACTTCCTGTCACTCCACCTCTACTCTCTCAGATGGTGCCCGACTTCCTGTCACTCCACCTCTACTCTCTCAGATGGTGCCCGACTTCCCTGTCACTCCGCCTCTACTCTCTCAGATGGTGCCCGACTTCCTGTCACTCCACCTCTACTCTCTCAGATGGTGCCCGACTTCCTGTCACTCCACCTCTACTCTCTCAGATGGTGCCCGACTTCCTGTCACTCTGCCTCTGCTCTCTCAGATGGTGCCAACTTCCTGTCACTCCACCTCTACTCTCTCAGATGGTGCCCGACTTCCTGTCACTCAGCCTCTACTCTCTCAGATGGTGCCCGACTTCCTGTCACTCCGCCTCTACTCTCTCAGACACTTTGCCCCTACTTCCTGTCACTCAGCCTCCTACTCTCTCAGATGGTGCCCGACTTCCTGTCACTCCGCCTTTTGCTCTCTCAGATGGTGCCCGACTTCCTGTCACTCCGCCTCAACTCTCTCAGAGACAGTGCCCGAATTCCTGTCACTTCAGCCTCTGCTCTATCAGATGGTGCCCGACTCCTGTCACTCCACCTCTACTCTCTCAGATGGTGCCCAACTTCCTGTCACTCCACCTCTACTCTCAGATGGTGCCCGACTTCCCTGTCACTCCGCCTTTGCTCTCTCAGATGGTGCCCGACTTCCTGTCACTCCACCTCTACTCTCTCAGATGGTGCCCGACTTCCTGTCACTTCAGCCTCTGCTCTCTCAGATGGTGCCCGACTTCCTGTCACTCCGCCTCTACTCTCTCAGATGGTGCCCGACTTCCTGTCACTCCACCTCTACTCTCTCAGAGACAGTGCCCGAATTCCTGTCACTTCAGCCTCTGCTCTATCAGAGGGTGTCCAGCTTCCTGTCACTCTGGCCTTTGCTCTCTCAGAGACGGTGCCGACTTCCTGTCTTCTGCTTTGAGTCCAGGTGTGGAGGGAGTCATGTTACCTATTTAACTTTATGTGCTTTATTTTATTACCTGAACAATATGTCAACTGAAATAATGAAATCAGCATGGAGTTGGAGAGTCTAATTAAAACATTGCCAGCAGTGGCTTAATGAGAATTCAGTAATATTCGGAGGCAGGTTTTAATAGAGCCATTGATTGGAAGGGGCAATTCATTTGCCATAATTGTTCCCATGAACAGAGCCATCTCAGTCAGGGGACCTGCTGCCCGTGAAGCCAGCTGAGAGCGGGGGAAACCTCTGCGGATAATCTGCCATCAGATGGAGAAACATGTGCCTTCCTCCTAATCCGTGTTTTTAATTGCACAGCTTTTAAGAATCCCCCCCGGGGCCAAGGCCTGGATCCAGCCTCCCGCTGAAGAGGGGCAGGATTTGGGCGGTTGGAAGCTTTCTTTCGGCGTCTACCCCAGTTGCCGCACAGCAGGCAAGAGTCTTGGTTGGCTGCAAACCTTTGCTTTGTCAGGGAGTAAAATGACCAAAGTAGCGTTTTTCTTTTAAAGAACGTTCCCCTCACAAGCTCAGTGCCTTGGGTTGTCACATCACTGTCTCTGAAAGCTGCTTCTTGGACCAGACATAGTTTATGAGTCCGCTGGAGTAGCTTCTTCCAGCCTGGCCTCCTGTTTCTGATCTGCTTCTTCAGCTCAGAGGCAGTTGTGCTCTTCCCTAGGTCCTCCCAAAATAGTTAGTCATATTGTGTTTGGAGCCACAGATGTCATAGATGAGAACAGTCTTATCAACGTTAGGAGATCCCAGAAGTTAGAAATATCTTCACTTGATCACTTGAATCCTGTTATTCATCAATTTGCTCGAGTGGGCGCCAGTAACATTTCCATTGGACCCTATCACGTGCCCAATGGCATCTGGTTGATTCAGGAATATGAAGAGCCTCAAACCGTTCCTTCAGGGTCTTGACAAGGAAGTCTGACCATCTTGTAGGTGGGTGGCCACGTGATCTTTTGACATCCCGTGGGATCCAGTCGGTAACGGCTCTAGTCCAGCGGTCGTCTCCAAATCGCATTATATGTCCAGCCCATCTGATTTTCGATACCTTAGCAAACAAGACAGCATCCCTGATTCTGGAATAACGACGGAGGTCAGAACTCCGGATTCCTTCTCTCACTTGAGTGAGGCGTGATATTCCAAGCATAGCTCTTTCAATTCCTCTCTGGGAGACCCGAATAGCATTCTCATCCTGTTTTCGTAGGGCCCAGGTCTCTGAGGCGTATGTTAATGCAGGGAGACCGATGGAGTTGAAGAGATGTGCCTGGAGCCAGAGGTTCTTTGTTCTCTTAGCTATTTCTTCGATGCCTTTGAAGGCATTCCATGCTGCTTTCTTCCTCCTGCGCAGCTCAGGTTTTAGGTCGTTCATCATGTTGACTTCTCGACCTAGGTACACATGAAGGAGGTTATATAGTTTTCTTTTACTAACTCATTTATGCTGACGGTTTAGACCTAAGGTGTAGTATTCAAAATACATTCATAAAAGTAGCACTTACGCTATTCTAAAATTATATATATATTTATTTATATATATTATATATATATTATATATATAATATATATATTTATATATATAAAATATACATATTTTATATATATATTTAATGTGTTACTTTGTACATTTTTGATAAAGTAATGATATTATTGTGTGCACATTTGCCTCCCGCCACCAGAGTGCCCAAGAGCCCCCTCGTTTCCGGTGTCGGACCACCTCCCCACCCCATATGTGGTGCTGTTTCTGCTCCATGCTTTCTCTATTTCCCATTCAGGTGCCTCTGAAAGTAGAAATTAGCCAAGAAGAGAGGTTGGGGTCCAACTATAGTGCTTGGACACTGAAGGACAGATGCTAACGACTGATCAGAGAGAAAATCAAAGCAGGAGTACAAAGATTCCTCGAAGGAAGAAGAATGACAGAACCAGGGGTCAGAACTTAGGGCTGTTTTTGAAGGGAACCAGTGGTCAGATCTTAGGGCTATTCTGAAGGAACCGTAGTCAGATCTTAGGGCTGTTCTTGAAGGAACCAGTAGTCAGATCTTAGGGCTAGTTTTATTCAGTGGACAGAAATTCTGTGTCCACCATTTTTTCCTGCTCCCAGAGGACAGCCAGAGGCCCGTGGTCAGACCTAGGGCATGAGAAGTGTCTCATCATCCTGGCACTCAGTCTGTCTCTGCTTTTAATTTGTTTGTTGTGGGGAGGCCGCATCTGGCTGTGCCCAGCTTAATTCTGCATACAGGGCCCACTCCCGGCAGACTTGGGGACTAGATAGGATGCCTGGGGTTGAGTCCTGGTCCACCTGGTGCAAAAGAGCCACCATCCCTGTTGTCTTAGTGCCCTAGCCCTAGGGTCTGTCTTTGGACACAGAAGCGTGATCCCTAGGGTCTATCTTTGGACGGGAAGTGTGATCCCTAGGGTCTGTCTCAAGGCAAGCAGCCCTACAACTGAGTCCCCTTAGCTGAAGGTGAAAATGGCTGAGGTAAAAGCCCCATCATGCATGTGTATGCTGCTGAACATTGACAACTCCATCATCCTGTGTAGGCCCCAGAAGACCCAGACATAAGGAGTCTCAGACATCCTGGCTGAAGTACAGCAGGATTCTCACATCACCTTCTCTTAGTAATGGTGTCTTTGTGCTTCCGCATCTATTGAGAAGACTCAGCCTGAGCTTGGCAGGCCCTAGACTCTGCTTGTAGAGCAGCAAAGGAAGGGACAAGTGGACACACCGCCCAACAGTAGATCCTCGGACTTGGCTCCATCGACTTAGAAAGCCTAAGTGGGCTCAGGTCCGATATTTCACTTGGCCTGCAGAAGCCCGTCGCACACGGAGAGAGCTGAGAGTGGCACTGTCAGCGTGAACCCAAGCAGGGGGTCTGCAGCAAACACTGCCGGCACCTCCGGATTCACACTCTGGAGTGCACAGAGAGAGAGAGAAGCTGAGAAGGATATGCGATGTAAAAGTAAAATGTGTAGAAAAGGTAAACATTGCTCAGAAGTCAACCAGTAATGACACATCCTTCCAGCCCTGTGTCAGCAGCCAAAGCCTTCAGGGCATTAAAGTTCAGCTTCAACACACAAACAAACCAGAATTTGCTTCTCAGCTATTGCTAGTGCTGAAACTAGCGGTGCCCAGCCCATACATAGAAAGTTGTGTTTCCAGTCTGCTTGCCTTCACATTTTCTTCCTTCAAATGAAAACTAAATGGCTTTGCTTTGATTTTTAAATAAAAAAGCACTCATTAATCGGAGCACTTTTGTCCTGCACACAGAACGCGGGTGTTCTAATGACATTCTGAAGCAGGAACATATTTTTGCATTTTAACTATAATGAAGACAATATGCTCTCCTTAATAAAGAAATGGTTATTTGGGGACGGGAAGTACATATTTGATTATAATTGCAATCACCAAATGTTTACTTGCTGGGAAAAGGATCTGGGTGTGGTTTGGTTAACACGTGTGTTTTTTACACTGTGGTTCTTTTGAAAAAAAAATCCCTCTGTCAAGCTCTTTGCAACCCCACAGAGAACACAGATTTGAGCCCCAGAGGCCTAGAGTGTGTCTGCGGGGTGGCTGGACCAACCCTTGCATTGCTGAGTTTTGAGAAGAGGAGCCAGCAGTGAGTGAGCATCGGAGACGAGTCATTTTGGTTTTGCAGGTTGGGCTCCTAGCAGCTGATCAGGCAGCACATTCAAGCCTGCAACAGGACTTCGATGGCTACCCCAGGCTCTTGGGAATCTTCTTAAATTGCAGAAAAGTCTCATTCTCAGACATGTCATACTTTGCATTAAATGTTCAGGAAGGGCCAGGCCTGTCTCTGAAATGTGGCACATGGTGCTGAGGCCGGACCTTGAGCCAGTTTCTCTCTGCAGCCTGGGGCCACAGCAGTCCCCTCCCGTACCCCTCCTTGGTGCCAAGAAGGAAGGAAATGGCCCTTCAGCGCCTCTTATATGCATTATATTCAAATGCATGAAAACGCCTCCTCGGACCACCAGCAGCTCTCTTTGGAGGCCACGGCTGTGCCTCTGGTCCCTGTGTGAAGTCCTGGACTGTGCTTTATCTTTTCTTCCTAATTGTTTGGTTTGGGGTCACATCTGGCAGTGCTCAGGGTTTACTCCTGACTCAACACTTGGGGATCACTCCTGGCAGGCTTCAGAATCACATGGGATGCTGGGGACTGAAGCCAGGTGAGCCAGGTGCGAGGCAGGAGCCCACCTGCTGTGCCATCTCTCTGGCCCTGGCACACAGCCTTCAGCATCCTGCAACTTAGCGACCTTGCCTGCTGCCACCTCCTGCCCCGCAGGCCACTTACTAGTGTGCTGTTGCTCGGGGAGGAAGAGGTCTCTGGCCAGGCACCAGCCATTCATCTGTCAGCACCCATTCATTGAAAGTCTTAATGTCTGAGTCAGAGGCTACTTTCAAGTTCCTGTTACATTCAGATCAGGAAAACGTAAGTCGCGCTCATTACTCAGCATGTTTGCTTCTGGAGGTAGGAGCGCATTTGGCAAATTGTTCAACCCTTTCCGTTTTGGATTGGTAGAGTTGGCTCATTACGTAGTTTGCATCACTTAACTTCTAATAGAAAACACTCTTGTCTGGAACATGTTTGTTTGTTATGGGTACTTATTTAAATATAATTGGATCTGTGCATAGACAAAAGGCATTTCAAATTTAAATATATAGTCAACTCACTTAAAAGATGCTTTTAAAATAGGAGTACAGGCTTTCCAAGCATGGGTAATTTACTTCAAGATGGCTGCGTTCCCATCACTTGAGCCAATGGGGCAGCTTATAAATATATATACCGCTGTGGCGTTCATATTTCTTTGGCAACTCAAATTTAAACTTAGTTTGAAAGTCAGATTTGTCTGTGATCTGAATGGAAGCCCTGTCTCCCTCACCTTCAGAGTCTGCGGGCTTTTTATTTACTGCGATTATTCATTGTTTGGGCCGTCATGGTATTTGACACCAAACCAAAAAAAAATAGTCACTTCAACGGTCTTTAAAAAGTCACTCCTGGGGCTGGAGCGATAGTCCAGTGGTAGGGCATTTGCCTTGCATGCGGCCGGCCTGTACTGGCCCAGGTTTGATCCCCGGCATCCCATATGTTCCCCGAGCACTGCGAGGAGTAATTCCTGAGTGCAGAGCCAGGAGAAACCCCTGAGCATTGCTGGGTGTGACCCCCAAAAAAGTCACTCCTTGGGGCCATTCAACTCCAGAACACACACACACACACACACACACACACACACACACACACACACACGCATGCATGAGCCACGGGGAGAGAGGGTTTTGAAAAATGGACAAGCCAGCGATTGACAATGACAGAGACGGATGTGTTGCCACACAGCAAAACTTACTTAAAATCGAGCTGCCAGGACCAAATTTCTGCAAGAAGCTTCCTCGTTCCCAATATCAAATCATTCCCAGAACCAAATCAGTCATTCCTGATTTGGTAATAAATGATGGGACCCACTGATAAACGTCCATGTCTTTTCTGTTTCTAGAATGGTCCTTTTCTGAAACTCAGCTCAGTAAGTAGGAACATCAAGGCCCCTTTAGAAATGCCTTTCCTTTCCTTTTTATTTTTTCTTATAAAATCCTAAGCCTTGGGTTTATTTTGCAGCCCTGCTGACCGTAGGACAGGCCTCTTACAATTCTTCTCTGTCCGTCCTGGCACTTGGCGGGGGGGGGGGGGGTGGGGGTGAGGGAGTGAGGGGGTGAATGGAGTTAACCTTTGATCTCAGCATATGTGGACTCTACTCTTAGGTCATGTCATCTGTGATATTTATTTTGCTGAAAGTAAAGTTAAAGGCATTAGCAAAACAGACTGGTTAAACAGGAGGCCGTGTGAGCTCGCCCAACACGATGCCAGCTCCTGATGTCTCTGCAGTCAGGAGCCCTGCTGATGCCTCCGTTCTCCAGAATCCTACCGTCTTGGGTCGTACAAAGCTACATGGAAGGCACATGAGAGATGAAACGGTCCCGCCACAAGTGCACATGCCCCAAAGGAGAGCCCTGCTCTTCGCCTGGGCACCCCTGTGCACCCAGGGGAGATGCGTGTGGCCCTTTAGACTTGAGACACTTTCCTTAGGGTCCTCTTCCACGGGTTGACACTTACTTGGAATCTCTCAGTTTTCCAGGTCACAGCGTGCAGGGTGGGGAGAGGCCTCCGAGGGCTAATGCTGGTGCTCTCAGGTCAGCCCTGGCACTGCCTGGTATCACCCTGGTGGGCCTCGCACTGCTGGGGAAGCTGTGAAATGAAATCCGGAAGGCCACACGGTGTGGACTGGTTTTCAGCAGTCTTCCAGGCAGAACCTTGGCAGTCTTCAGTCTCACGGGCTCTTCACACCCCTAGATCGGAAATGGCTCTTATAGGCCTCATGAACCACACGCAGAAGCGGCTCATCCGCTTGGCTCACACTGTAGCAGGAAGGGCCAGGGAAGGCGGGAGCAGGAAGTCCTCCTGCTCGCCGGGGCTCTGCCCTCCTTCTCGAAGTGCTGGCCTTCAGCTGGATATGTTTGCTCAGAATTTCCTGCAGCTGTTCTCTCTGTGGCTCGGGGTTGGGACGGGTCCTTGCAGGTCCCTCCACAGCACCTTCCCCAGTGTGCATCCTTCTCAGTATGGGTTGGCTGCTTGGGTAATCGATAGTTGGATAGTGCTGTTGGTCTGAGCCTCAGGCTCCATCCGGGTTGGGTAGTGTTGTTGGTGTGAGTCGCAGACTCATCTGAGTCGGGAGTGCTATTGGTCTAAGCCGCAGACTCATCTGAGTCGGGTAGTGCTGTTGGTCTAAGCCGCAGGCTCCCTCTGGGTTGGTAGTGCTATTGGTCTAAACTACAAGCTCCCAGGCATTTTGGCTTACGGCCTCCCCTATGTGGATAAAAGAAATCACTCTGCATGCCCGGGACATCACCTTGCGTTAAGCAAACAACACTCCCAGCTGCACTCAGGACCACAACTTTCCTCCTAGATTGTTCCAGCCTCCCTCTAGGTGTGGTAGCCCCCACTTGGAGAACCACCATTTTATGGGAAGACCCTAGAGGTGCCCTGAGCAGTCCTGGCCCCAGAGGACATGACCCTTATGTTCCAGTTTGGTCTGAAAATTGAGTCTAAGTGGAGCACTTGTTCGCAGTGAGTTCTGCCCAGGAATAGCTCTGCAAAGCACATTTACCAGGTGCTCTCGCTCGGGGTTCACTTGCCATGAGCCCTGGAACATGAGACTTAAATCCCGGCAAGCAGATGGTCACGCCTGCCTGCAGCACGTGACACAGACTCCGGCTCGCAGATGGTCGCGTCAGCCTTCTGGAGCGCCTGGGGCTCTCAGGGCCCTCCCCACTCACCAATCTTCTTACTCCTCTCTCCTCCACTCCCAGCCCCGGGAACTAACCCATACTTGCGGCACGGTGCTCCATCTCCCTGGCCTCTCATTTCTCCCCTTTAGGTGTTTATTACATATCAGCCCCTCTGAGGCTCCATTTTCCATGCACCCTAGCCTGTCGCGGAGAGGGTGAACTGCTCCCTGTTTCCAGCACGCCAGATGGTTTATGTGCCTTTGGGGAAGCAATGGAGATAGATAGATGCTAAGGGTCCGGGGTGGATTATTGAACGTTAGATCCCAACTTCCGGGACTGTGTTGCCTCACTCCTGTGCGGGGAAGTGGGGAAGGTGCTGTGGGTGAGGCAGTGCGGAGTTCCCAGCAGGCAGGGATGAGTCAGCGTGGAGACGGTTCTGAGTGTCATCTCGGCCACTCTCGGGGTGACAGAAGAAGGACAGAAGTGGGTGACAGAAGTGTATTCAGTGACTGGCTTAAAGAGAGACCTTTCTACCCTCGATAGAAACAGCCTGGCCCTGCTCGAACATGTTCTGTCAGCTTTGTTCTAGAGGTGCAGTTCCAATTCTAATTCCTCAGTTCTGTCAACCTTGCTCTAGAGGTGTAGTTCCAATTCCAGTTCCTCAGTTCTGTCAACCTTGCTCAGAGGTGCAGTTCCAATTCCAGTTCCTCAGTTCTGTCAACCTTGCTCTAGAGGTGCAGTTCCAATTCCAATTCCTCAGTTCTGTCAACCTTGCTGTAGAGGTGCAGTTCCAATTCCAATTCCTCAGTTCCGGGACCATCTTGTCGAGCACCCATATGGTTTCTGGGGACAGTAGGGGTGCTGGCTGGACACTGGCTCCGGGACCACCCTGTCGGTCACCCATGCAGTTTCTTGGAACAGTAGGGCAAGGTGTCTGGAAACTGGTTCCTTCCTTGCTTTCCTTAACCATAATAGCAGGCCTGTGTTTCAGCATCCATACGAGAGATTTAAACAGGTGTGCTCTCTTAATTTTGTGGGACCAGTGTGGTTGGCTGCCCCATCTCTGCTGTGGTATTTGCTGAGAACACTAGAGTCTGGATGCCCGTAAGAGAACCAGGCAGCGTGGGGCCCTTCCTCACCCTCATTGAGTGTTCCACGAGGAGGGAAATTAAGCTTCGCTGGGTTCGAAGCATGAGTGAAAACAAATGAAGTTGGAACCACAAGGGAGGATGAGATAATCTAATCGTCAAACATGTCAGAGGAAAGGAAATAGAGAGCCAGTCCATCTCTGCGAACTAAGTGGTCAACGCATAAAGATAAATAACGGGGCCCTTGGCAGAGGGCGGCAGTAACTGTGGAGGGGTTGGAGCGGAACAATGTGCGCCTGAAACTCTATCAACCATATCTTTGTACCTTTGTAGTTCATGGGGACTCAGGTTTTTAAAAATAAATATAAAACTGCGCATGAGCAGAAGTAGAAAATAAAGGCATGAGGAAATATTAAAGTCTTCAACCACACGCTCAAGTTCTGCCTTTTCTCCTAGGATGCTTTCAGAAACTCATAAATCTGGACCCTGGTTCCATTCACCTGTCTTGTTACTGGGATGGGGGCTCTGGAGGGTGCTCTAGGGCCCCCTTGTGCCCAGACTGGGCCCAGCCATACAGACCTGGTGTGGGAGGTGGCTTGGCGCCATGCTTGTGTGCTGCTGGGGGCTATGAGCGACACCTTAGCTGTCTTGGGGCTTCTCTGTGGCTAGAGCACAAACTTGGACACTCCATCATCCAGGAAGACTCTCCTCACCTTTACCTTTCCTTCTCTCCCCGGCCCTGCAGACTGTTACGTCACAGTTGACGCTCGGCTGCTGTGTATTTTAGCTTAAGAAACTGCCCCAAGGAGGGCAGCAATCTGGCCCCGACTGTTGTAAGTGTACTTTCCTGATGACAGCCTCAGCCACCAGTGCTGGGTGTCCCAGAAACCTCTGCTGGCTCACATGTTGTCTGTTGGCTTCACCTGACTGTTGATTACGCCTGACTGTTGGTTCTGCCTAAGTGTTGGTTCCGCCTGAGTGTTGGTTCCGCCTGAGTGTTGGGTTCTTGTTGACTGTTGCTTCTTCCTGATGTCTTCTCAGCTGCTGTGACCCTAGAGACTGATGACAAAAGAATAACAGGAGTAGTGACTTGACTTGCGTGTCAGAAGACAGAGGCTCTCGGAGTCTGTCCTGCTCTGGGCGCTGGAGCTTAGTTGCTACCTACAGGAAGTCATTTCACTCTGCATTTCCTTCCTCATAATGAACAGAGTGACTGACTCCTCAGCCCCGCGTTTATTTCTTATTTTGGTGCTTTGTTGATTTTGTTGATTTTTTTTTTTGTAATTGGGGCCAGAGCAATGTTATAGCAGGTAGTGTGTGCATTGCATGTGGCCAATGTGGGTTGGATCCTCGGCATTCCATATGGTCCCCCTGAGCACTGCCAGGAATAATTAGTACAGAGCCAGGAGTAACCCCTGAGCATCATCGGTATGACCCAAAAAAGCCAAAAAATATTTTTTTAAAAGTCTGGCCACACCTGGCTGTGCTCAGAACTTACTCCTGGTCCTTGCTCAGGAGACACTCCTGCTGGTGCTTGTGAGCCAGATGTGGTACCAGGGACATAGGTCATCTATGTATACACACATATAGATCGTCTATATGCAAGACAAGTGCTATTATATCTCTTGGTCCCTAATTTTTTTTTGTGAGTTAGCATTTTCTCTGTGTGTGGAGGGGTTCTAGAGTGAGTGCTTTGGTGTGGGGTTCTGGACCCAGTGTAAGCCCCCCCTGTTGACTGTTCAGCAGGAAGCTGTATTGGCTCTCCCACTATACAGGTTGGTGTTTCTAGATCTCTAGATTCTAGGTAGGTTTTCGTAGTGCTTGTTTCTACATGGAAGGGACTTGTGATTCCCCCAAATTCTCTTATTCACTGTCTTCCCATTGTTCATCGATTTGCTCGAGTGGGCACTAGTAACATCTCCATGAGTCCTGTCAAAGCAAGTGTAACCCAAGGGCATCTGCTTGCTCCAGGGACAGAAAAAGCCTGAAACCATTCTTCAAGTCATGGAACTGAGGCCCATAATTGTTATTAGTCTTTGGCATAACAAGTAAATAAAACACGGTAGCTTGCCAGGCTTTACCATGTAGGTGGTATAGTCTCAGTAGAAGGCTCTCATCTCGAGCATTTACTGATGAAACTTAAAGGGGAAGATCAGGTTTTCTCTTGGATGGAGCTCTGAGGAACTGTGGAGTCTGGATGTCGAGAATGACTAACTGCATGATGTGTGGTTTGCTTTGGCTTCTTGCCAGGCTTACTGGTATCAGTTAGAACCTGTGTAGAACTGCCTCTTATTAAAGTCCTAAACCTTTGCTTGTGACTCTGGATGTGTGGTCCTTTTACTTAGTATTATAATGGAGGGGCACACCTGGCAGCGTTCGGGGCTCACTCTTGGCCCGAGCTCAGGGTCACTCCTGACAGAACTCAGAGTGGTGGGGATTGACCCAGGTCTTCTGGACAAGCTCCTTTCCCACTGTCCTGTGGCTCCAGCTGAGTAGGTTTCTAGAGGTTGCTGTGAGACGTTGAGGTGATGGGGTCGGCTCTCATTGCATAGGGCTGGCGACTGGATATGACGAGATTACCTAGAAGGAACCTGAGAGCCCAGGAACAGACAACTGGATGAAGAAGTGACTGTAATCTCCACCATGGACTATTATGCCACTCTTAGGAAAACGAAGCCATGAAACTTGTCTATAAATGGATGAGCATGGAGAGGATCATGCTTAGTGAAATGAGTCAGAAGAAGAGGAACAGATATAAAATGACTATGTGCATTTGTGGGATAAGAAAAAATAGTATGAGACTAATCCAAGGCCAGGGAAAACAAGGGCCAGGAGAACTTGTCAATGGTTGGAATTGTGGGGAGTGCAGAGGGTAGGTAAGATAGAGAAGGGACCAGTTTGACAATAATAGTTGGAAATAGTAACGCTAGACAAGAATTGACTATTGAAAGTGAGTTAAGGGATATACATGATAAACCTTCAGTGTCTGTATTGCAAACTACAATGTGCAAAAAGGAGCGACGAGAGAGAGGGAGAGAGAGAAAGAGAAAGAGAGAGAGAGCCTGCTACAGAGGCAGGTTGGGGTGGGTGGGAATCAGGGGGGACATTGGTGCTGAGAAATGTGCACTGGTGGAGGGATGGGTGTTGGGACACTGTGACTGAAGCCTGATCGTGAACAGCTTTGTAGTGGTCTGTCTTATGGTGATTCAATAAATAAGCAAATAAATAAAATAAAGAAGAGATTAGGTCTGAGACTCAGACTACACAAGCAGGAAATTCCTGACACTGGCTGTCTGTAGCCGAGGAGGGAGGCCGCTGAGGAAGTAGCTCTGCCAGGTCCTGGGCCCTCCCAAGCCTGCGACAGGAGGGGAGGGACGGTCCTTTCAGCCCCCGGCTCTGGAGCCGGTAAGGCAGCCCTGGATGCAGGAGCTTTAGGCTGGGCATTATTTGGAGAAGTGGGGGGCGCTTGCTTTTTAAAAAAACATCTCACCTGATGACATGCGGGCCCAGCGTTACAATCCAGGCGTTAAGAAGCACATAGCATGTTCCCATAGGCACAAGAAGGTGAGTGTGTTGGCAGTAACTAGAGTGTGTTCTAGTACTGTGTTCACGGCTGTGGGTAACTCACCCCGTTTCATGTTGCGGCCTGGTGGATATATGATCCCCAAAAGAGTGGCACAAGGAAATCTCAACTGCAAGATTCTTTATTTCTTCCCATCAAAAGTATCCTAAACAATACCCTAGGTCAGGGGCCGGAGCAATAGCACAGTGGATAGAGTGTTTGCCTCGCAGGTGGCTGACCGGGTTCAGTCCTCAGCATCCCATATGGTCCCCTGAGCACTGCCAGGAGTAACTCCTGAGTGCAGAGCCAGGAGTAACCCCTGAGCATTGCCGGTGTGACCCCCCCACCCCCTCTGGTTTCATATGAAACCAGAGTAGAGATTATCAGTCTCTGTGCAGTGGAGCTGATTTCCTTAATGGATGAAGGAATTTTTTTCAAGGCACCAACGGAACTGTGAGGCAGGGTGCGGACCAGGGGCTGGGCTGTGGGTGAGGAGTAATCCGGTCACACGTGGGCTGCTGGTGATTGTGCAGGTGTGTTCTCAGTGTCCAGATGCAAGGACCAAAGCTTCCTGACAGGCGACCCCGGGCGTGCGGGGACGTGTGCATACGGGCCCTCTCCTGTAGGGACATGCCCGGAACTTAGATCCTGTCTCTGGAGGGCAGAGTTAGAAAAGAGACCCGCCATCTCCCGCATAGAGTGACCCTTGACCCACCAGTGACCCCTGTCATCATGCAGCCTGAAGAAATGCCACCATGTGGACAAGGATTTATCACAACACGCTTTATGGGGGCAAAACCTGAAAGAATAAAATGCCTCACAGGAGGGGGCAGGACATACGTTTCACCGAATTCCTATAAAATAATCCCACGGCTTTAAACGTTAGGAATATGTGAACTATTTCTGTACACCGTGTTACAGAACCAAGTTCAGAATCGTAGGCATGTTACAGCTCTGGGCTGTATAGACCAGTATTCCCTGGCGGTGCCAGCCTTGGGGGAGAGATGGACCAGTACTCTGGCTTGGCCTGTGGTCGAATATCAGTATTTGCGCTGTAGCTGATGTTTAGTAGGTTTTTTTTGCATTATCTGTTTTCCACAGTTTTGATCTATGTCACTCTAGTGTTGAGACTCCATGTAATTCATTTACATCCAAGCAAGGTACCCCATAAACTGCCTCCTGTGTGGGCTTCGCTCTCACATGTGACGACATGGATGTTCTGGAAACTGAGTTGCTGTTTGCACTAATTTCTGAGGTGTTCATGTCTTACTCCAATTTGTTAGTTTAGCTAAAGATTACTTGGAATTTTATTTGAAATATTCATAAAATTTAGGACTCCAGAGTCTAAATTTAAACAGGTCTCCCGTTGCTGTGCTTGTCCATGATAGACAATGGCCCATACTCACCTTCTTGGAATGGGGCAGACAGTTACAGATCCATTTACTCATCTGTTAGGGAAATTAATTTCAACTCTTTGTTTTGATAATCATGCAGGTTACCATGAACCCTATTTACCAGAAAATTCTATTTTAAAATCAGTTCTTAAAAATTCATCAATTCTTGTATACTATAATCAGATCTATTGAAAAACAAAATGGGGACTTTAAAACGAATTAGTTCTTGTATCATATGGTTGTTTTCCAAGAATTAAGAATTGTCAGCCTGTGGGGAGCGTGTGTGTGTGTGTGGGGGTGTCTATTTTTGGCAAGTGTGTCGTTGCTTTTTCTATTTACTGCAGCAGCAGGGCAGGCAAATTGAGACTGAAATTGGTTGGAATTGATCCTCTGGGTGTGGTGTTCCGGGCTGTAGACATCTGGACCCGGAGCCTGTAGGTCTCCGCCTCTCCTGCCCACCTTCTGGAGGCCCCCGGAAGAGCAGAAACAGGCCTGTGAGTGCTCTGGCTCCCTCGGGCCATACAGGCCCTCTGAGGAGGCAGAAACAGCTCTCTGACAGGCGGCCCCAGATGGTTCTGTGCTAAATCGGCAGCCTCAGAGGACGCCTTCTTGGCAGAGGGGAGTGGTGGCTGGAGACCGTCACTGTGTCACTCCAGAGACCTTCTGTGCAGGTGAGAGGCAGACCCCTGCGTGTCAGAGGTGACCAGATGGCCGCTGCCTCTTCCTGCTCCTCCTCGTCTCTGCAGTTCCAAGTTTGTGTAGGAGAGCCAGCAGGACAGGACCAGCGAGGCCAGAGGTTGAGGCAAAATCAAAATCAGCTGCTCGTGCTGCCTTGCAGAAGAGCTTGGTCCTTGGGTAGAGGGAACGTCCAGTCACCATTTCCGAGTCTCGCTGTGCGGAGTGTGTTGAGGAAGCAGAGGGACTCGCCCCAGTTCGCTGGCCCAGGGCATCAAACCACGAGCTTCCTGCTGTACAGAGGAACACAATCTGTGGCCCTAGCCGAGGGGCACATGTTAAGGAAGACAGAAATCACAGCATTATTCACGGCTTCCCTCCGCCATCGTCAGCCCAGCAAGGGCTTTCCTAACTCGGGCATTTATTCTCAGCACATCTCCAAATATTGAGCAGATTGCGCCTCCCGGCAATGCTCACCAGCCTATGTCAAGTGCCCAGGCTGTTTGGAGGCAGATTTAGGGGCATACGTAGCCACCTGAGCCGTCATCTCGGAGCGGTCCCTGTGCTGGGCTGTGGGGGCCAGTCCGCGCTCGGGAGGGCCTTCATGCACACGCCTTCTCAGGTCCAGAACAAGCGAGGACTGCCATTGGGAAGTTTCCTTTTCTCCTTGTGTTCAGGATAGGAATGCTGTTACTCTAGTTTTTTCCTGTCAACTGTCTGGTATTCCAACTGTTAGTCTCTGCTAGCTGGAGAAATGGAATGATCGCATTATTCTGGCATGGTCAGAGAAAGCCCATGTGAATGAGGAAGATTTGAGGATAGATTTCTGGAATTGGAAAGATTTTATCGTATCCCACTGTACTGACGTTCAGAAGTGTTGCCAGTTGGAATTTCATTTCCTCTTCCATCAGTTTTATACTTAACATGCATGGGCATGGTGTCACACAGTGGTTGGGACAGAGTACAGTTTCTCTGTACTGTTATGGCATCAAGTCAGAGAACGATGTATCTGGCACCGAGGAGAGTGTTGGCTCCTGATCGTGACTGTGTCTCAGTGAACTGCAGGTCATCCCATGGTGCTTTTGCATACCCTCTGGGTGTGTTTGGATGAAGTGCTAAAGTTTTGAGAGCCAGGACTAGAGAGACAGTACAGTGGTCAGGGTGTTTGCCTTGCACACAGTAGACCCAGGTTTGATCCTCAGCATCTCCTGTGGTCCAGGGGCAGAGATAAGCATGTGGTGTCTTGGGTGAATGAAAATCCTTTTTAAATTTGAGCCAAAAATCAATTGTGTTAATCATCAAATGTGAATCATTTTTAAAACATACCTATTTCTACTGCTTCCCATATGGAGCAATTAAATCAGCAAGTTCTTTTTAATTATGTCTCATTGTGCAAAACGACAAATCTAAAGCTTCTAAGTGGAGACTCAAAGGGACACCTTTGGTGTGCATAATAGGCTTCGGTTCCTTTGTGGAAAGAAAATATTACCTCAAGAGAAGTAAAATGTTCTTCTCAAAAACACTGGGTCACAACCTGATTGAGGAGGCCACTGTCAGGGAAGGATTTGCAGAATATTGATCTGAGAATACACAAATACTGGTCTGAGAATACAGGTTACCTGAGAACACAGAATATTGGTCTGAGAATAATACAGATTATCTGAGAATACAGAATATTGGTCTGAGAATACAGATTATCTGAGAACATAGTGCAGAGTCTTTTAGTGCTGTTCTTGGGCCATAACAACTATTACTTGCTTTCTGTTTCGAGCTCCTGTCTCCTATGGGCAACCGACGTACAGGTGGACCCTCATGAAATGCAGGCTTTGGGATAAAAGGAATCTGCACTCTGGTCTGTGTTCGGGAGGAGCCATCTGCCCCAAACAGCACAGCCTGGCTTATACCTCCCATCCGAAGACCCTTAGATGGGCTCATGAGCACCGGGAGGGAAAGTGAGGCCCTGATTGTATCGGTCTCCTTTAGGTGTGGTGGCAAACCAGTATTTAAATTTGAGCTAAAGCATGAGAAGTTGAGGGAGGTGGTTCGGGGTTGGATAAACAATTCCACTAGATTATGGATGTGGAAATTCAAAATTATACTTTGTAAAATCCAGCCCTTGCTCTGGCCCCAGCTGTGTTTTGAGGCCTGCCCTTGCCGTCAGCTTCCCCGTCCAGCTGCACCGAGGCATCCAAGTCGACTCATGAGTCCTGACGAATGTGACAGAGAGAAAATGTACAGTTAATTAAATTGCCTCCTGTTTGCTCCAGGGCCACATGGCAGCATAGGAGACTAATAAGCAGTTGCCAGGGCCCTCGAGTGGGGCGTGTGTGCCCAGGGCGAGTGCAGGTGGGAAACCTGACTCGTTCCCAGGGGAGTGCAGGCAGGTTGCCTGACCGCTGCTTCCCATGTGCCATGTGTCTATGATCCAGTTCAGGTGAGCCTGTCAGACTGCAGCCAGGCCACCCTCTAAGTCTGGATGGATGGATGGATGGGTGGGTGGATGGATGGGTGGGAGGGTGGATGGGTGGGAGGGTGGATGGTTGGGTGGATGGATAAGTGGATTGGTGAGCGGATGAATGGGTGGATGGATTGATGGATGGGTGGATGGGTTAAATAGATGCATATAAACATAGATAATGAACAGATGAAATGTGAAGCAAACAGATTATAGTCATAGGATGTTGAATGCAGATGGAAGATGAATGATGGGATAGATACAGAATAGATGAATGCTGGAGTAGATACAAGATAGACGAATGATGGGGTCGATATAGGATAAATGGATGATGGGGTAGATACAGGATAGACGGATGATGGGGTAGATACAGGATAGACAGATGATGGGGTAGATACAGAATAGACAGATGATGGGGTGGATACAGAATAGATGGATGATGGGGATCACTTGATCACTCACTTGAATCCCGTTATTCATCGATTTGCTCGAGCGGGCGCCAGTAACATTTCCATTGGACCCTATCACGTGCCAATGTAGCCCAATGGCATCTGGTTGATTCAGGAATATGAAGAGCCTCAAACGGGTTCCTTCAGGGTCTTAACAAGGAAGTCTGACCATCTTGTAGGTGGGCGGCCATGTGATCTTTTGACATCCCGTGGGATCCAGTCGGTAATGGCTCTAGTCCAGCGGTTGTCTCCAAATCGCATTACATGTCCAGCCCATCTGATTTTCGATGCCTTGGCAAACGAGACAGCGTCCCTGATTCTGGAATAGCGACGGAGGTCAGAACTCCGGATTCCTTCTCTCACTTGAGTGAGACGTGATATTCCAAGCATAGCTCTTTCGATGCCTCTCTGGGAGACCCGAATAGCATTCTCATCCTGCTTTCGTAGGGTCCAGGTCTCTGAGGCGTATGTTAATGCAGGGAGAACAATGGAGTCGAAGAGATGTGCCCGGAGCCGGAGGTTCTTTGTCCTTTTAGCTATTTCTTCGATGCCTTTGAAGGCATTCCATGCCGCTCTCTTCCTCCTGCACAGCTCAGGTTTTAGGTTGTTCATCATGTTGACTTCTCGACCTAGGTACACATAACTGCTGCATTCAGAGATGTTTGTTCCATTGAGAGTGAATGGGGCCTCTGGAACTAGTTCATTTCTCATGAACATAGTTTTCTTCAGATTCAGCTGTAGACCTACCTTTCCACATTCTCGGTCAAAGTCAGCCAGCATTTGTGCCGCTTGGCTAATGTTTGGTGTTATTAGAACGATGTCATCAGCGAAGCGGAGGTGGTGTAGTTGCCGACCATCTATCTTCACTCCCATTCCTTCCCATTCTAATTGTCTCATGATGTTCTCGAGGGTGGCACTGAAGAGTTTTGGTGAGATGGTATCACCCTGTCGAACCCCTCTTTTGACATCAATGATCACCTCTTTGTAGAATGGTGAGATCCTGGTGGTGAATCCGTAATACAGCTCCACGAAGGATCTTGATGTATTGGGTTTGAACACCCTGTTTGACTAGGGCTTCGATGACTGCTTCAGTCTCCACAGAATCAAAGGCTTTCTGTAAATCAATGAACGTGAGACAGAGTGGCATCTTGTACTCCCTACAAACCTCAATGAACTTGGTTACTGTGTGGATATGGTCGATTGTGCTGAATCCTTTCCGGAAACCTGCTTGCTCGCATGGTTGTCCTTCATCTAGTGTTCTGCTAATCCTGTTCAGGATGACTCGTGTAAACAGCTTGTAGATGACAGACAACAGGCAGATGGGGCGATAGTTGCTGATGTCGTGAATGTCTCCCTTCTTGAACAGTAGAACTGTCCTGAGTTTGGTTGTACCAACGCGGTTTTCTGTAGGTTGCAGAGTTTGGTTGTACCAACTGGTTTTCTGTAGGTTGCAGAGTTTGGTTGTACCAACCGGTTTTCTGTAGGTTGCAGAGTTTGGTTGTACCAACCGGTTTTCTGTAGGTTGCAGGAGTTTGGTTGTACCAACCTTTTTTCTGTAGTTTGCAGAGTTTGGTTGTACCAACCGGTTTTCTGTAGGTTGCAGAGTTTGGTTAGACCAACCGGTTTTCTGTAGGTTGCAGAGTTTGGTTGTACCAACTGGTTTTCTGTAGGTTGCAGAGTTTGGTTGTACCAACCGGTTTTCTGTAGTTTGCAGAGTTTGGTTGTACCAACCCATTTTCTGTAGTTTGCAGAGTTTGGTTGTACCAACCGGTTTTCTGTAGGTTGCAGAGTTTGGTTATACCAACAGGTTTTCTGTAGGTTGCAGAGTTTGGTTGTACCAACTGGTTTTCTGTAGGTTGCAGAGTTTGGTTGTACCAACCGGTTTTCTGTAGGTTGCAGAGTTTGGTTGTACCAACCGGTTTTCTGTAGGTTGCAGAGTTTGGTTTTACCAACCGGTTTTCTGTAGGTAACAGATGAAAATAAAATTAAAAATAGTAGAGATAAAACGGAATTATTCATTTTATTATGTATTGTTATTGCAAGTAAAATATTGTTTGCAGCAAGACCCAAGAGTTTTTAAGCAAAGGGACGGAAAGAGGCATTGTGGGAGCCAAGTCTCGTTTCAGTAACACTCAGCAAAGCATGTGGGGAAAAGGATTTTATAGAGAATCTTTTTTTAAATGGTGCAGTATTTCAGAATAAATTAATCAAGCACAGTTGGAGATGTGTAGAAGAAAATGCAAATCCTCTCCTGAGAATGTTCAGAATCTGAGCGAATCAGGAGGGGACAGACTGTGATTGGGCAGACCTCGAATGTTGTGATAAGGTCAGCGCTTATTGAATTGGTTGATAAGTTCACACATTAAATTGTGTCTCAGCAGACTGTTGGGGCCCTTGTGTTAGTCTGTTCAGTGACCAGAGACCCGAAGCAGCAGTGACAGAAACCAGTTTCCTTCTTACTCTGGACACATCAACCCTGGCGCACAGTTGCGGCCGATGCTCGTGAAACCCTCCTGTGGCCCTTCTTGGTGCTTTGAGAAGGTCAAGGCCCTGCGTCTCCTAAAAGGAATCAGACCCCACTGAATGTAGACTCTGCCTCTGGATCTCGGCCCACCTGGTTACCCCCAAAGGATGCTGAGGGTCACACATCAGCTAATTAAATCAGCTGATCACAAACATTCAGGCCTTGGCAGTCGTGTGATCAAGTCATTTTGCTTTCTATTTTGAAAGGGAACAAGAACTAACAGCTTATCAAGGACCCGCAGTGGGCGTGGATGGGCAGGGCAGCGCCTCCTCCAGGCTGTGGCCGCTCCCTGCTTGGGCCTAGACAGCTTTTGTGCTTTTGCCTTTGTGGCCCTTATTTGTCTTTGCTGAGGCACCAGAGAAATAGATAGTATGTTTCTTTTTAAAAATAGAATGTTCTCTGCTCCCATTAAATTTATTTATGGGTGTCAGAATGTGAAATTCATATCATTTCCATGTGTCATGAGATGCATTGAAAATATTAAAATCATTCTTAACTCTATAAAATAAATAAGCTTGATTTGACCTGTGGGATATTCTTGGGTCAACCCTGGAAAAGCAAAAAAGCGTGTCCAGAAGCAGATCATAAAGGCACCTAGGAATCAAGATGTCGCTTGGCCCCCGCCCCGAGAAGCAGGCGAGGGAACTCGAGAAACAGCCTGAGAAGGGAACGGTTCTCAGCTCCTACCAACTTCAACATCAGCCATGCTGATTTCCCAGAGCGTTCGAGAGAACCATGCAGGAAGCACGGCCTAGGTGGGCTGTCTCAGTTTGCAGTGAGGAAATTCATTCTATGTAAATAGAACCCTCCTATACCCCCAATTCTGCACCCCACTTCCTGTATATTCCTGCTCAGTTGAGAAGAAAGGCTCCCAGGCCTCCTACCACACGGGGTGCAACTGGATGCCCTCAGCATGTACCACATTCTTGGAGAGAAGCTTCTAGAAGCCTGTCTTCCTCTTGCTTCTGGGGTAGCTTGTACGCCTGTGGCTGCTCTGGGCTCTGAAATCCTGTGTCCGGAGCAGAGTTAATCTTTTCTATTGCAGATCATAAAGGCGGCAGGAGCTGTGAGAGATGAGATAAAAGGGAATCAGTGCTCTGAGTACAAAGGACAGAAACGGGTGACACTGTGAAAGGAAGCACAGAAAAAGCTAAATTTGAGGCTGAAGGTGATAGAACAGTAGCGATTGTTCCTTGATAGTGGAAGGTTTTAGTTCCACCGTTTAATTTCCTTTACTTAGATCACGATGGAAGCTTTCTCTCGACGGCTGTGCCAGAATGATATAAATTAGGAGATATGCCTTGGCTGGGTTAGGATCTGTTGAATCTTGGGCTATCACCATAAATATCCTGTTCATGGAAAGAGTTCATAGAGTCCTACAAAGCTTTGGAGAACGCTTATGTTCTCTTTATTCACATGCGTACTGTTTTTCCATTGGGATTTTTGTGTGCGTTTGGATTTGTGTGGGGGGGGGTGGGGAGGACCAGTTGTTTGTTCATAACCACAGGAAGAAGCAGGGTTTTTCTCTGTGAATTTTGTTTCATCCTTAAAAGAAGCGTTACTTAACTTCCTTCATGGGAAAAGGTTGAGCGGTGTGTGGAGTAGTCTGAGCTGTGTCACGAAGTAGTTCAGTATACTGGCCCAGATGACAGATACTATGGTGGAGGGAGCCCTGGGGGCCGCAGCCTCAAGGCACTTCGTTCAGTAGATAGGAAGTTCCATTTGGTTTTGTTTCTGGGCATTTCTAAAGCTGTTAATCTCAGTTATTCACACATTAGTAGGTCGACTGTGGCAAATGCTCAGTGTTTTTCCCTAGTTCAATGCTGGTTTTCAACTCTAAAATTATGGTTATGGTTATTTAAATCTGTGATTCATTTTTAATCTTACAGGGATTCCATTGTATTACAGCCTGAAATGAAACTTGGTAGGAAGCGAGTTTGAGAGTAATGTTTATTCTGCCTCTGCAGATGGTCGTGGGGCCCCTCTCCCCTCTCCTCGTTCATGGAGACTTTGGAATCTTTTTCTCTCTGGAGTCATTTGTTTTTTCTACCTTTCACTTTGCAGAAGTGACAGGAACATGAAACTGTTTTGGTGTCGAAGCGCTTGATTCAAAAGTGTCAATAAAAGCGTAATCTTCCCAGTAAAATCCCATGATAAAAAGTATTCCACAGATAACAGCCTTCACAGCAGCCCCTCCTCCCAAGCATTTATATTGTATTTAGTGACTTTAAATGTGTAAGATTTTCCAATACTGAGCACTTTAATATTCAGCCCAAGGAGTTTTATCTCCTGAGCTCAATGGAAATTATACCCGATGGTATCTGAAACTGGCTTCTAAGCATTATCTATGATCCAAGCAAGTGCACTTGTCTTGCGGGGGCTTTCACAAAATAGGTCAGCTTCCACTCGGCCAGGCCCGTGCAGAGAGGAGCTGGGCTCTCTGGGCTTCGACCGTCCCTCTCATTCTGATGATCCCGGAGGTCTCCCTTGTCGCCCCAGAACTTGGGTCACAACAAGGACGGGGCGGAGGAGAATAAAGAAGAGGTCCTGTCTAGGCCAGGACCCAGAGGCTGCCAGGGCCCTGCCCCACCTGCTCTGCTGAGCCGTTACTTGAGACATGAGTCAGTCTTTGGAAATAGGTTTGCTTTTCCCCTCCCTCCCTCCCTCCTTCCCTCCCTCCCTCCCTCTTCTTGTTTGCATTGTCCATCAAGGCACAGAGGGTCACAGGGGAGGCGGCTCGTTCCTGAGCCTAATAGTCCCTTCTAACTAGCCTGTTGCCTCAGACTCCACACACCTACTCACCACCGTCACCCACCCCAGTCAGGCCAAACACTTATGAACATCCTGTTGTCATACTAGCAGCCATGATTGTATTAAAGGCAACGTCCTTGGTGATCACCACGCTGCCGGCCCTCAGGCACGTATCTGAGTAATATGTTAATTTCAAGGAGCCATTTTCCATACACCCCTTAGTTATATTGCTTGTGTTCATTGTCTTAAGCCTCAGAAACATTTAGGCACATTGAAGTCAGCATTTTTCAAATCCTCTCCAGATTTTTTCCAATTTCCAGTTTCTCAACATAAATGGAATCTACCTTCCAGGAATGAGTCATGGGTTACTCTCGGCACATGCCTCTCTCATTGCTGTTCCAGAACAAACGCTAAGTGCTGGAGGCGTCTGAGCTCTGGGTCTCTCTGTGTTGCCATGGGTCAAAATACTTGCCAGTTCTGTAGAGCTGTGGGACATTTAATTTGTTGTGGCTTCAGGAACATGCTTCTTCGTGTCCCGAGCCTAGCAGACACTCCGGAAGTGACCTCAGGAACAGGCTTCTCGGTGTCCCGAGCCTAGCAGACACTCCGGAAGTGACCTCCCATTGAGCTCTGTGGAGTCCCCAGTGCTGCCCTGAATTCCTCCTCCTCCGAGTCTGTGTCCAGCCCCTGCACTGCGTGATGCTAGTGTTCCTGTGGCCTCCATGTTCCTTTTCGGTGTAGGGAAACGAGACCGTTGTACTGGCACACATAGAGCTTCATGATGGAGACGTGGGTGTGATGTGATGTGTGAGGCACGTGGGTCTAGAGGGGTCTGGATAATAGTGTGAAGACGCAGACGTGCAGACAGTTCAGGTGTGATGGGGACATGTCGGAGGCACACATGTAGGCACAAACGTCGGCAAGGATCCAGGTCTGATGGTGCCGCCGCTCAGGATTGCAGTGTGCCAGCTCTAATAGATGAGCCACAGAGACGAGGTGCACCTGGTCTGCGGTGACTGCCCAGGAGGAGTGGAGGTCCCCAGGGTTGAGATGCGGTGCCTGCGTCAGTAGCAGAACCTTACCTATAGGTGGCGTGCTGCAGGCCCAGTGGGGTGTCTTGCCAGGATTGGCTACTGCAGCTGTCGTGGGGGTGGGCGTAGCTTCAGGTACAACTGGGGACACGCACTATTTGCCCGCAAAAGAAGGTAGAATTCCAGAGGGTGCTGAGTGATTTTGTTTTTTCTGGGACGGCAGAAAGCCACATAATTTCGGCATCTACTGTGGACCGTGTATGTAGACCTTGGAGGGCTGTTGGTACTGTACACGTCTTGGCTGAGAGACGGCAGGCACAGCAGGCGGGTGTGGGCGACAGAGCTCAGCCGTGCAGCTGCAGAGATGTGATATACCGGAGCTCTGACGTCGCCTGCTTTGACGCCGTCCAGGCCCAGCTGCTCCTCTGAGGAACCTGCCTCCCCCTTTTCCTTCCCGCCACGCTTGGTGAGTTCCTTTAGCAAGAACACGGGAAATAACTCCCCAGTGTCCACTGCTCAGTGGACAGGCTGACCCTGGCTCCCGCTGTAGCTGCCAGGGGAGAGTCCTGGGCTTTCTCGACAATGCAATGCCCTGGGGGTAGCACCCCAGGGAGCCCCGGAACCCACCCACATCCACACATGTCCCCGCTGACCCCGGGTGCCGGCGCCTCACGTACAGTGTGGCTCAGGCTTACCCGGAGCTGTGGGCACCTCCTGGCTGGTTTGGGGAGTGCATTTGGGATGACACAGAAGCCCTTAGTGGTGCACCCTGAAGGCTCCCTGGACCCAGCAGATCCGGGCCACTTGCCACCCTTGCGGTCCCCACAGCCCTGGCCATGGATCCATATGGGGTTTGAGCGGGAAGAGGAGGTGCAGAGTCCCGGATGCCGCCTGGCCCTTGCGAAGCTGCTCATCTCGGCGGGTTGTGCTGGAGTCCTGGCTCCTCGCCGTCCTCCCCAAAGTGCTGTCCCGGGGTCCAGCCGCATAGACAGCACAGCCCGACACACCCTGTGCGGAGTCAGTCGGTGATGGCTGAGGCAATCTTTGCTTTAACTCCAGCAGGGAGCCGACCACGGGCTGGCGTGCGACTCCCAGCCACGGAAGCCAGCCAGGAATGTGCAGCAACGGAGAGCGGGCTGGGGGAGAAGCAGTTCTTGAGCAACTGTGGCTGCTCCCCAGGGGGTGGTGTTGCCGGAGCCCCCCAAATGGTCATCTCACAGCAGAGCTTCGCGCGGAGCAGAACCCAGACATTGCTCTTTATTTTCAAATGTTAGGGTGGGCTGGCTCCCCATCGGTCGTGAAGGCTATTTCTGGTGTGGGCCTCCGGGCAGGCAGGCTGGCGGCAGCGTGAGGCTGGGGCTGTGGTTGGGGATGGGCTCAAAGCAAACTTGCCAGGGCTTCTGGCGGGCACTGCACAGAGGCGCCTTTGAGAAGAGGCAGCGGGGAGGTCAGGGCTGCCTGGGAGGTGCTGGACGCCCAGAGCGGCTGCCTGCTGCCTCCTGCGGTCGGAGCAGAACGTCTGGGCCAGGCCTGGAGGCAGGCAGCCCCAGCAGGCCGCCTGGCCCTTGACCTTCCTTGACTGTCGTGAACGGGGGCAGCTCTTCTGTATCGCCCTGAGAGTTGCGGGTTGAGGAGGCCAGCAAGGAGTTACCTGCAGCTGATGGCAGCGGTGCCCCTGAAGGATGGCGCCGGGCTGCAGCATGAGAGGTGTGGCTGTTCCTGTCAGTATATCATGGCGGTTCCAGTGGCTGTACATGGGTGGTGTGGCTGCTTCCCAGGGCTGCAGGGGGAGAGGCGTGGCGGTTCCCGTGGCTGCAGGGTGAGAGGCGTGGTGGTTCCCGTGGCTGCCCCAGGTGTGGGGCACCAGTTACCGTCTTCGTACTCTGGACTACGAAAGTAGCCAAAGACTGTGTTGCTCGTGTCATTCTTGATTTTTAGGTCAGTTCTTTGCCTTCTCCCTCTTCCCCTTTTGTTGCTCTTCTTTTTGGGCGTGGATGGGGCGGGCCCAGATGCTCAGACACTGTTGGTGCCCCCTGGGACATGTGCTGGTTCGGGGGTGCTTTCCTGCCTACAGTGCTCAGTGCTTCACTGGTGCACGCGAGACCACAGACAAGTCAGCCATGGGGGTCCCAAGCAGCAAAGCCAGAGGGAGCCTGGCTGGCACCTTTGATGGCATCAGAAACAACTCATGGCCACCCGCACCCTAGAGGTTTTCAGTCCAAATCCCCACCCCCTTAGCATCCTGCTCTTGATGTGTTTGTTTGGATGAGGTCACACAGGCGGTGCTCAGGGCTTACTCCCAGCTCTGCACTCAGGGATCACCCCGGCGATCTCATGGGACCCTAAGGGTGCTGGGAGTCGAATTCAGGTGGGCCATGGGCAGGAGAAGCGCCCTCCCCACTGTCCTATGGCTCTGTCCCCCTATTCATGACCTTAAGGTGAGGAGTTTAGAGATGTCCCCTCCCTCCCAAGGATGTGACATTTCTGCTTGTCACCCTCCTGCTTCGGCCCTGGCTCTGTGCTCAGGGCTCACTCCTGGCTCTGTGCTCAGGGCTCACTCCTGGCTCTGTGCTCAGGGCTCACTCCTGGCTCTGTGCTCAGGGCTCACTCCTGGCTCTGTGCTCAGGGCTCACACCTAGCTCTGTGCTCAGGGCTCACTCCCGGCTCTGTGCTCAGGGCTCACTCCCGGCTCTGTGCTCAGGGCTCACTCCTGGCTCTGTGCTCAGGGATTACTCCACCTCCGTACTCAGGGCTCACACCTGGCTCTGTGCTCAGGGCTCACACCTGGCTCTGTGCTCAGGGCTCACTCCTGGCTCTGTGCTCAGGGCTCACTCCTGGCTCTGTGCTCAGGGATCATTCCTGGCTCTGTGCTCAGGGCTCACTCCTGGCTCTGTGCTCAAGGCTCACTCCCGGCTCTGTGCTCAGGGATTACTTCTGCCTCCATACTCAGGGCTCACACCTGGCTCTGTGCTCAGGGCTCACACCTAGCTCTGTGCTCAGGGCTCACTCCTGGCTCTGTGCTCAGGGCTCACTCCTGGCTCTGTGCTCAGGGATTACTCCCTGCCTCCGTACTCAGGGCTCACACCTGGCTCTGTGCTCAGGGCTCACTCCTGGCTCTGTGCTCAGGGATCATTCCTGGCTCTGTGCTCAGGGCTCATACCTGGCTCTGTGCTCAGGGCTCACTCCTGGCTCTGTGCTCAGGGATTATTCCTGGCTCTGTGCTCAGGGCTCACTCCTGGCTTTGTGCTCAGGGCTCACTCCTGGTTCTGTGCTCAGGGATCACTCCTGGCTCTGTGCTCAGGGCTCACTCCTGGCTCCGTACTCAGGGCTCACATCTGGCTCTGTGCTCAGGGCTCACTCCTGGAAGTGCTCAGGGAACACTCCTGGCAGTGCTCAGGGCTCACACCTGGCTCTGTGCTCAGGGATCACTCCAGGCTCTGTGCTCAGGGCTCTCTCCTGGCTCTGTGCTCAGGGCTCACTCCCGGCTTTGTGCTCGGGGCCCACGCCTGGCCTCTGTGCTCAGGGATCACTCCTGGCAGTACTCAGGGCTCACTCCCTGGCTCTGTGCTCAGGGATCACTCCCGGCTCTGTGCTCAGGGATCACTCCCGGCTCTGTGCTCAGGGGATCACTCCTGGAAGTGCTCAGGGGAACAGATTCAGTGATTCAGTGACAGGCATTTTGTCAGCTCTGCACAAGACAAGAGCCATCACCTCAGACTGTCCCTCTAGCCTGCTTTTAAATCTTTATAAGTCACGGTACGACAGCTCTTATTTCCCCACGCTTTTTGGCCCTACTCCCTGTTTGGGGGACTTGGCTTCTCAAAGATTCAAAGATTTGGGATGTGCCCCTCCCCCATTGTGAGGCCCACAGTAGCGACCAGGAAGAGCAGAGGCATGTCCTAAGGTCAGGGATCAGAGACCCCCAATCTGAGCGGCGTCGGGGGGAAGCCGGGGTGCCAGGGGCTCGGCTTCTGCCTGCTGTGTCGCGAGCTCAGTGGGGGAGATTTCTGTCTCGTTTTCACTCTCTGGAGCACCATTTTCTGGAAGCTGATGTGGCGCTGCTGAAACTCAGCCACTTGCTGAATATTCATTGGAGCCTCTTCATCAGGGTTCCTACTCCGGTGTGATTTCCTGGGACTTTTTAATTGGTGTGTTTGCATGTTTATGACGTGCTCCTGGTAGAGACAGTGAGCTGCCTCAGAGACTTAAGAAGCTCCTCTGACCCTGGCCACTTGGTTTTTGGAGAAGTTGTGGAGTGAGTGAGGGTGTCCCGCTCCTTCTTGGGGACCGGCCCGGCCCAGCACAAATATGGCCTGTTATCCTTGGTGTGCCTGCTGGTCCGCACTCCGGGCCCAAGGTTAAGTCATAGAGCGCTCAGAGGCTGGAGACCATTGGTTTCCATGCTGGTGACCCACGTGAACCAGGAAGGACCCCCAGCACAGAGCCGGGGGCAGCTCCTGAGTGTTCCCCAGGAATGGCCCCCCAGAAACAGAAAATGCAAACATAAAAATGGAGAGTCGTGATGCCAGAGAGCTCCTGGGCTGGGTCCATGCTCTACCTGAGGGTGCTCAGGACCATTCTGGGTGCTGTGTGGGTCCCTGAACCAGGTGTCACTCCTGTGTGCCACTGGATGTGGCCCACACGCTGAAAACATCAGAGGAAGGGGGAACCGCGGGTCCAGGAGGCGCTTTAAGGGCAGGAGCACATCTTTGCGTGGTGCTGCCCAGAGCGGGGTTCCGGCACTTCATGGTTTCCACATTCAGAACAAACATCAAGCTGCGAGTAGCCCCCTGAGCACCGCCGGGCGTGTCCCCGAAAAGGCTAAACTCTTCCCAATGCTCAGAAGTACCAAGACAGACCTTGACCCGTGAAACAGTTTCCCGAATGTGTGGAAACAGACGGCAGCCCTTCAGCGTTCTTGCCCAGAGAGCAGCAGCACGACAGGGTGGGACTGCGCCAACACTTCCTCTGCTGTGAACACAGGAGCACAGGCACGCCGCACACACATGGGCACACAGTATGACGTGCCCACATGCACAAACACATGCAGTCACACACTTGCCCCCACACATGTGCACACGAGCACCACACACACACACACGTGTACACATGGGCAGCGTCAGGCCCACAGGCTGGGCAGCGTCAGGCCCACAGGGCTGGCTGCCATCCGCAAGAGCAGATGGTTCTTGTTGGCCCTTGGATATACCCCGCCCACAGCTGAGAACTGGCCACTCAGACCAGACCTCACCCTCGGCACCCCTGTCCTGGCCAGGGGGTCACTACGGGGACATTTCTGGCTGCCCCCACGTCTCCTGGCATTTTAGCTCTCCGTCGCCATGTCTGTCTTGATGGCTGCTCCCACTCCGGATTCACGTTCGCTGCTTACGTGTAGGCGGAGGCCTGGTGTCGCCCAGCTGCCAGCCCTGTGACCCTGAACCTCGCTGATTCCCTTCACGGTTTGTTTTCTTCTGTGGTTGTCCGTGGGCAGCGCTGTGTCGTGTCCTGTGCCCGACAGCGATGCAGTCCAGCAGCCGACATGGCGAGGCCAGGCAGCGGCTCGGAGCTGCGTGTGTGTCTGGTAGGCAAGACAAGGCTTATTTACTTTGGAAAGAAACTCGTAATGGAATCCCGGCCTCGGGGCTCCGGGGTCACGCTGCTTGGTGGTGGATGTGCCCCCTCCCGGCACTGACCCTGCTTGTAAGGGGAGTTGCTATTAAACAGCAGGGCCGGCTCGATTAACCTCTGACACGGCATTTCAGGACGGAACCAGACACCAGAAAATGCGTGTAATTTGATTCATTTTTTTTTCCCATCAGGAAAGAAATCAGCGTATTTGACTCTGTATAGAAGTGCTTTATTGCTTATTCCTAATACGTTTTCCTTTGCTCGTCTAAAACGGGTGAATGTGCGTGTGTCGGGACCTCGACCCACGATAGGCTTGGCTCGCACGTCAGAGGCGGTGTGGCAGGAGGACCCGGCATCCGCAGAGTTTGCCAGCGTGGGCTGTCACGCTCCCTGCTTCTGACTGCCACGCTGCAGAGAGCAGCAGGGGGCTTTGGGAGAAGCAGGGGACCCGCCCAACCGTATTTGGCAAACCAGGCGAGGGCTCTGTGTTGCTGCAGACCACCACGGCCATCTTGGTGGTTCTGGGAGACATGTGGTACCACTTGAGAGATGGACCTGGGGGTCTCCCATAGAAGCAAGCATGTACCCTGACCATTGGGCCGTCTCCATGGCCCCCTGGGGACCTTCTGTGGGACCTAATGGAGGGGGTGCACCCTGACTTCTTCGTGCAGTTGGGGTTCAGGTGAGCACTTCTGAATGGGGCTGAATAGAAGGGAGCACTGATGGCCTGGACAGCTGCTCAGGGCCAGCCCGGCAGAAGTGACAGTGCCCAGGAGAGGTAGAGTGGTGTGCACTCTGAGGCCTCTGAAGATGGGGTCTCCACCTCACTCAGGCACACATCACGGGGCTCTGTGCAGACCTGAGGGATGGGTCTCTTTTTGCTTCACTCTCTGAAGAGTTGCTTCCACCAGGGCCACACAGAGTTGCGCCCGAGCTGAGTCACCTTCTGCCACCGGCACTGATCTCTCGGGCCTGCTGGGTTTTGGGGTGAAGAACAGAGATGGGGTGGGGTGCCCTGTCTTGGCACACGGAGAGGGCCCCACCGTGGCCTCTTGCCAGATCCATCAGCCCTGCCTTCCTGCTCCCATTGAAAGAGCAACTGCTCACTCCAAGGAAGGACACATGATTCTCTGGAAGGTTCCGTCCACGAGAACCATGAGCTGGAATTCCCCGCTGCGTTCGGAGTGCCTGCTACCTGTTCTCATCTGTCCGATGTTTGAGGGATGCTCAGAGTTCCTGGGCTCCTCGGGAGGGTTACAGGGCTTGGGGCTGGACATTCTGCCTTGAGCTTTGGGGTGGACATGGAAGCCGTGGGTCGCTGGGTCCTCCGGGAGAGAGGTGATGGTTGGGACATTTGATCCAACCGCCCTGAGGCAGACGTCTGATAGCTCCAGCTTGTGGATTCCATGGGAAGTCACCGGCGTTTACTCAGGCCAGTTAGCCATGGCACAGTGTCGGGGGATGTACAAGAGCCAGTGAAGGACTGTGGGTCAGCGGCCCAGCTGGAGGACAGCCACGTACTGATCAGGCCCAGCTGGAGGACAGCCACGTACTGATCAGGCCCGGCTGGAGGACAACCACGTACTGATTTGAGTCTTACCTAAAATTCTGCTTTCACAGAATTTTTTGTGTTCTTCAAAAAAAAAAAAAAAGAATTAAATATTAAAAAAAAAAAGTCCCAACAAAAATCTTCCTTCTGCATGGACCTGGCCCTTATGGACAAGACAGGTTTGACAAAGCAAAGACAGGAACTGGCTTTGAAAGCCTGGAGGGGTGAGGCAAGGCACTGGGTTGGGGACAGTCAGCTGTGCTCCGGGGACACTCAGCTGTGCTCCTGGGGACACTCAGCTGTGCTCCCGGGGACAGTCAGCTGTGCTCCCGGGGTCACTCAGCTATGCTCCCGGGGACACTCAGTTGTGCTCCCGGGAACAGTCAGCTGTGCTCCCGGTGTCACTCAGCTGTGCTCCCGGGAACAGTCAGCTGTGCTCCCGGGGGTCACTCAGCTGTGCTCCGGGGACACTCAGCTGTGCTCCCGGGAACAGTCAGCTGTGCTCCTGGTGTCACTCAGCTGTGCTCCCGGGAACAGTCAGCTGTGCTCCCGGGTCACTCAGCTGTGCTCCGGGGACAGTCAGCTGTGCTCCCGGGGTCACTCAGCTGTGCTCCTGGGGACACTCAGCTGTGCTCCCGGGGTCACTCAGCTGTGCTCCCGGGAACATTCAGCTGTGCTCCCGGGGACAGTCAGCTGTGCTCCAGGGGACACTCAGCTGTGCTCCCGGGGACACTCAGCTGTGCTCCCGGGGACACTCAGCTGTGCTCCGGGAACAGTCAGCTGTGCTCCCGGGGTCACTCAGCTGTGCTCCCGGGGACAGTCAGCTGTGCTCCCGGTGCTCCGGGGACACTCAGCTGTGCTCCGGGGCCTCTCAGTTGTGCTCCCGGTGACAGTCAGCTGTGCTCCCGGGGACTCTCAGCTGTGCTTCCCTATCTGGGCTCCTGTAAGTTCTTTCTCTTCTCACTTTCTCTTGTCAACTTTGCTGCTTTGCCGAGTTTGTTTTTGCCATCCACAGACCACATGGCAAGGTCCCTGTTCTGAAGGCCACTCTCTCCATCTATCCAGGGGACAGCTGCTCCTCAGACTGCAGGACCACAGTCTGGGTATGAGGGTGGCCCACAGCTGACCTGTCACTTCCCTGTAATGCTGCCGGTCCACTGAAATCCCAGCATTGCAGACACCGCTCTGCTTCCTGGCTCTCCTTTCTTGGAAGTGAGCTTCCGAGGGGAGCTCCCAACACTGCCCAGGTGGGCTCTGGGCCACATTTGCAATGTTGCAAATGCAAATGGTAGGTTGGGGCCCTAGACTGGAAAGGACCGTGCTGTAGCGTGTCCAAGGAGGAGAGGGATCTTTGGGTTGTGGGTTGTGGTGCAGAAGGTTGGTCTGGAACCTGAGGTGCCCTGCCCTGCACTGTCCCCCTCAGGGAAATCTTGCTCCTTTGCCTCTGTATTGGTTCCATCTCGCCTGGCACAGGCCTCCAATAATCATCTCTTTCTGTCTCTAGATCTTGGCCAACGTGATCATTTTCATCTGCGGAAACCTGGCGGGCGCCTACCACAAGCACCTCATGGAGCTGGCCCTGCAGCAAACATATCAGGACACCTGCAACTGCATCAAGTCCCGCATCAAGCTGGAATTCGGAAACGCCAACAGGTGAGATGCGCACTGGGCCTCCCTGTTGTGGCTGGAGGCTTCATTCAAAGGGTGAGCACCGGGCGGTGGAGGCTTCATTCAGTGGGTGAGCACCGGGCGGTGGAGGCTTCATTTGATGGGTGAGCACCGGGCGGTGGAGGCTTCATTTGATGGGTGAGCACCGGACGGTGGAGGCTTCATTCGATGGGTGAGCACCGGGTGGTGGAGGCTTCATTCAGTGGGTGAACACCGGGCGGTGGAGGCTTCATTCAGTGGGTGAGCACCGGGCGGTGGAGGCTTCATTCAGTGGGTGAGCACCGGGCGGTGGAGGCTTCATTCGATGGAAGTGCCCAGGCAGTGGTTCAGAAGATGTTGCTCCTGTTTCTCACACTGCGGTTCTTCCCCACTGCTGGGTGCTCGATGGAGAATGAGCTCAAAGAGCGGAGATGGTTCCTCAGACCCCCCAAACCAATGGCCTCCTTGGGCCACCGTATACGCACATCCACAGTAGCAGCTGAGGACACTCGGATGCGGTCATCGTAAGGATCATCAGAAGCACTTGGTTAAGACACCCGCTGTTGGCAGACGTGCATTTCTGTGTGACAGTGTCTCTGCAGGTATTTGTCCCACCTGAATCCTGCCATAGCACCCCTGTGCTGTCACACAGAGTCCTTTGTCCCCAGAAGGATGATCGATATTGTTCTGGATACAGAGATGGGAGCGAGGAGGGGAGTGCAGAAGGGGCATTGGTGTGTTGTGTCCCACAGTGTTGCCGCAGCAGTGCTAAGACAGTCATTTGGGAGCCACATGGTGAGACATAAAAAAAGTGGGGATTAGGGGATGCCTCCACTTTGTGGGTCCTGGTGGTCGGTAGTGAGCAGGGGATACCTTGGCTTCTTGAGTCCTGGCGGGTTGTGGCAAGCAGGGCACACCGATGCTTCGGGAAATGGTGAAGGCCATGAGTGTGACCGACCGAGCTCCCGTGATGGGGAGAAGCCCGTGAAGAAGTTTATGCGTGTTCCCTTATACTGTTTCCGTCTGTACAGATGACAGTAAGTCTGCTTTGTGAAAGCCACACGTTACCTTCTGAAAATATTTTTACAACATCTGTGCACTTGGTGCCTAGAACATGCTTCTTTAGTATTTGCTATGTTGTGTTTAGTTCATATATAAAATCTCAAAAATAATATATTTGTGTGTGTGTGGGAGAGGTGTCAACATTCTTTTAATTTGAACCTACGTTTTCTTTGTGTATAGGCCAGGAGTAATTGAATCGCCTTTTGAAAACAGTTTACTTAGCTCATGTAGTTAAGTTATACTTACCTAGTTTGAGTTATATTTGATTCTAGCTATCTGGGCGAGAAGAAACATTGCTTTCTCTCTGAATTATTAACAAGTCTTTAAAAATATTACGTTATGTACTGACAATCTCTTTAGCAATTTATATTTTATCCTTTTATCTCTTTGAATATCAAACTGAGTTCATATTCATACACTTGTTAATTTAGAGCTGTTATCCAGCATATCTGTCTATATTCATTTTCTGTAATATGTGCAAATTTTGGTCTTAGAAAATGCCAACAATTGAGTTAACAGCACATGGTGTTAGTGATTATTCCCTAGATAGAGGTCACCTGTTTTAGGTTCAGTGTGTTCTCTTAGAAAATAGTGACTGCACTAGGTTGGTCCTGGCAAATAGTTCATTTGCATGGACTTGAAATTAACTTGGGATAGGGAGAACTGAAACCTCAGGTTGTACCCCACTGTGCTGGATCCCTTGTTAACATTACTGGTCTCCTCTGTCCTATTTCTCTACAAAGGCCTTGGATTGTCGGGACCAGCAGCTTACCCTGGGGATCTCTGGGATCCCATGGTCTTAGAGACCAAATTTTGACCTGTCAAGCTAAGAACAAGGCCGTAGGGTTCTTGAGAGATAAATGTGGTGGATCTGCCATTCATTGAGATGCCTTTAGGGGATGCATTTACTGGCTTAAGAAAAGGAGCTGAGGATATTTTTAAAATAAGAGAAAAGGAACACTGAGAAAAATCAAGGCCTTCTCTCGATGCTTTGTAAAATCATTTGACACTGCAAATGTATTTATCGCCCAAGTTGGGAATTGATGCCCAGGGTTTAATGCCTGAAATAGAGCGCTTTTCTTGCCAGGGCTTCAAAATACATATTATTAGAGTTAGAATGGATTCCTGTACACTTTGGATCAGGATGCTGTCAAGTGGAAATGAAACTTCCTCTTAGTTAACAGGAAACAATAATCTGTGAACTGATGTGAAGACATAAAGTGTTGGCTAGTGGCAGCCTGCGTGCTCTTCCTGCAGAGGTGTAGTGCCTGAACACCTGGCCCCAAACCAGACCAAGTCAAATATGTCCCAAACCAAATGGAGCCCCAACGGTCCCATTTATGGCCTTGCCTTTGCTACAGCCACTATGGAAAGCACCACTGGCCCCAAGGAGCTTCATCCTGTAGCTGAGCCGCTGCACAACAACACATTTCAGGCTCTGTTTGGATATAAACCGATCCTACCCTTACACACTGCATTTTGGCAATGCCAGAGAGCCACTGACACTCCCAAAAAGCTGAGTGGCGACATCTTAAATAAACGTAGCGTCACCCCTGCTGTCTGTGGTCCCTGGCAAGGGAGGCGAAATTCCAGCGAGCTCAGGAAGTTACGCTGCTGTTACCCCAGTGGTGGATGCTCCTGGGGAAGGTTCGGGGATTCTGGCATCATCCTCAACATGACTCGCCTTAGTGTTACCATTTTTTCCAGTTTGTGACACTTTTCCTAGATGCAAATGCAATTTCCAGATATTAAAACCCATGCTTGGGTAAAGTGGCTATTTGTTCTGTGTGGGTTTGGGAGGAGGAAATAAACAGATATTTTTAGAGATGATTGTCATGACCTGAAAAAAAATGTATAAACAGTAAAAGAAGATGGGTGAGGAGGTGGGGCAGGACCCGTTGCATCGACAGCCAGGCGACCTTTGGGCCCCGTGGACTCTCTGGAAACTGGGTCTCGTCTTAAGGTTCATTTCTTGCCATGAAAGGTGGGGTCATTTCTGGTGCCCCATGGCTGTGCAGTGGACGGCTCCTTATCACACTTGAGCAAGAAGCATGTTTTTCCCTGGAATAGTGGACTCTCAGGACTAGCTGAATTCTGGGCTAAATGATTTTGCTTTCCCTCTCTGTTTTTCTCTCTCTCTCCCTCTCCCTGTACCTCTCCCTCTCTCTCCCTCTCCCTCTGTCTCTCTCCCTCTCCCTCTGTCTCTCTCCCTCTCCCTCTGCCTCTCCCTCTGTCTCTCTCCCTCCTCCTTTCCTTCTCCCTCTCTCTGTCTTTCTCCCTCTCCCTCACCCTCTCTCTATCTCTCCCTCTCCCTCTCCCTCTCCTTCTTCCAGCTGCCTTGCCAGAAGAAATAAATGCTGCCTCTGTGAGTGAATGCTGGGTTTGCCTTTTCAGAGGGAGAAATATACCCTCTTTGAGTCTCAGGTTGTCCTTGCTATTCCTTGCTGTAAGGAAATATTATTCTAGCAATATTTCCATGGTCTGCCTTAGTCAGATGCCATTTGGTGAATGTGGCGGCATTTGTGTTCGATTGGAGGTACAGTAGCCACAGGAGAAAGAGTGAGTCAGGAGGGTCTGGCTTTGCTTGGGTACAGAATTGTTTATATTCTCTGGAAACCTCAGTGGACTACCTAAGTGGTCTTCCTGTAGCCACAGAGTTCCAGCCCATGTGCCAGGCCCTTCGTTACTCTGCTAGAGCCACTGATATCAATACACTGTTTTTGAATGTACCGCAACAAAATCTTTGATGCTGGAATGTTTTGATGCTAGAATGAAATTGTTGTAGGTTTGGGCTCCTGGGATACGGTCTCTTTCATCCTGAGAGATAATTCAAGGGGTCTTGCGTGTCACCAACGCCAGTTCCAATCCCGGTACTGCTTATGTGTCTCCCCCCCCCCCACCAGTAACTTCAGGAATGATCCCTGAACACAGAGCCAGGAATAAGCCCAGACAACAGCCAGGTGTGACTGAAAAAACAAAACAAAAATAAAGAGTCTCTTTGCATGAGCAGAAAGATGAGGGGACTATTTCCACATACGGCCAGGTAGTGTGTTTAGTATGTTCCAAGTACTATTAGTCAGTGTCCTGTTACTGCTTTAATGAATGTCCCCAAACATGGTGGTTTGAAGCAGAACAGCTTCTTGTGGTACAGCTCCAGGGGTGAAAAACTCAACATTCGCAGGAGCCAAAGTCCACAGTCTCGGCCCAGGCTCTTTCTGGAAGCTTGAGGAGCAGGATTGGCTCCTTGCCTCTTCCCCAGTTTCTTAGCCCCGCCCTCTCCCCATGGTCCAGTTCAGCCACAGATTCAGGTCTCTCACCCCTTCCTTTCTGCATCTCGCCACGCTGTTGCAGCCTTTCCTCTCCCGGCTCCAGCCGTCCCGCCGCCCTAATGAGTAAAGCCCGGGAGCCCCATCATGGGTCCTCGACTGAGTCACTGCAGCAGTAGGGGAGTTCCGGCTGGTGGGCAGGGCCAGGACACCTTTGAGGGCTGATGTCTGTCGGTCACTGTGTCTCTTTATGCCCGCGTGAAGGCATTTCCCCATTTAAAGCAGGGGGAAAGTGCCTGTGGGACTCATCCAAGATCACTCGGCCCACAGGCCTGGCCTTCCCTGCTCTCCCATGTCTCTGCCCAGGTGTTGCGGGTGCCTATAGACGGTAGATTACTGGAACTTTTTCGCCATAAAGAATGTTTTTGAGTGAACTTTACTGTAAGCAGTTTAACAGAAACGCCTAAACCAATAGCAATGGCTTATCATTGGCTAGGGCCTTGCAGAGGTAAGCAACATATCACCATTGAGGGTGCTCAACATCTCTGCTGAGCTCGAAAGTCCAAACAACAGGAAGCTGAAATTTTGTGGGAGGACTTGTGTGTTCGTGCATATCCGTCAGAATGAAGCTCGAGAATGGCTTTAACTGTTTGCACCATATCGCATCACATTGGTTACTTATGTTCTCCGGTGCTCAGAATTCAGCGTCTTATCCTGGAATTGAGAAATTAGCTTTTAGGTTATCAAACTCAGATTATCAAATTTCAAATTGTCAGACTCACTCTCTTTGATGGAACGTCCTTTAATCAGAACGGCTACACGCTCCACATTGTCGGTGAAGGCCATGCTGTAAATGCTAACACCTGCTCCTTTAAGGAGAATCAAGGTCAAGAGGGAACCCGTGAATCACTGTTGAATCTAGAGACCCAGTGAGTATACCGTCACACGAGACTATGGCCTTGCTTCCTGTTTGCTCATTCTTCATTAAAACTGACATTTTTCTCTAACAAAACACAGGGTTTCAGAGATTCTTTTCATGAATTAAGTATATGCAGATGTGTACTGATGCCAAGGAAAGATAAATGGTAAAATAAGTCTGCGGGCTTTTTTCTGTTTAAGAACTAGAACAGCCTCTGCAGGTGAAAGACAGCCCCAGTCTCGCTCCAGAAATGCCTGGGAAACAAAGTCCCTTCTCAGAAACGGAGACTTAACCTTGGTGGGTCCGAGCAGAAAAACATACAAGATACGGAGTTGCACGCTAGGAAGCCCACCTCAATTTTATGTTTGGGGACTCTGGAATTTTTCAGTGTCTCATGGGGACCGAATGTAACTAACTCCTCTTTACACCTGTGAGATAATTCTTTGATGTATCAAGATTGTATCACAGGTCATAGATATCACTGTATCAGTGTCTTCCTGTTCACCATCGATTTGCTCGAGCGGGCCCCAGTAACATCTCCATATGTCCTGTCTCATGCTAGTAGAGCCCAAGGGCATCTGCTTGCTCGAGGAACATAAAGAGCCTCAATCCATTCGGAATGAGGTCTATAATTGTTACTGGTATTTGGCATATCAAATGCAACACAGGTAGCTTGCCAGGCTCTGCCGTGCAGGTAGCATACTCTTGTAGTCATCTCTAAGTCCAGCATTTATTGATGAACCATGTGGCGCAAGTGGCGGCGCAGGCCGGGCTGTGATAGGCTGGTCTGCTGGGTGGAGTTCTGACGAGAGAGAAGTCGGATGTGGAAAATGGAGGCCCTCATGGAGTGGGGGGTCGTCTAGCTTGTTGCAAGGCTCTGCTGGGGTGGTGGGCCAGGGCTAGAACCCGCTATCCCTCCTGGGTGCCTCGTGAGCGGCTGGGCACAGGGAGAGCAAGTAGCAGCTCTGCCCCATGTCATAGATAATGTAATGGAAAAACTCAAGTTATTTCTTCTGCATCCTGATACAAGTAAAATAAACCCGATAAGTGGAAATTCCCAAACCAGTCCTTGTGGGTGTCTCGCCCTTCTTCCCGGATTGGCCGCTCTCGAAGCTCCTGTGTTACTCTCTGCGCCTTTTTTCATCTGGGAGGCACCACCGCTAGGTCACGCCACAACGTCATCATGTGTGGCGAGCCTGGCAGTACTGTCCAGGGCTGACCGCACAGTGGGCAAGGTAGGGCGGGTTAACTGTGAGAAGCTGAGATGTGAATTCCCTCGTGGTAGCCACAGTGCTTCCCGAATCCACCGCTCAGGCGCCACCCGAACAGAAGATCAGGATGTAGGACTTTCTTCCTCTGTCCTAGATTATGTGTTTTCCAAAGCTGTCATTCTATAGGCTTTTCCTTCATCATATTGTCAGAGCGCCCTGTTCGGGTTTCCTGAGTTGCAGACAGTTGTGACAGTGGAGCAGCGTTCTTCAACCTTTCTGCCCCTATAGACCAGCAGCCGCCTGCAGACCAAGATTGAAGCCCACTAAAGTGGAAGAAGCCTTTATATAATAGTTACCTTCTGCGTGCACATATGCCTGTAGAAAAGGTCAGTCATGGGTATACCTCCTATGTAGAATGCATACACTTTCCACAGCGTGCTGCCGGGCATGGAAGCTCCTCAGAGAGTGATGTTCTTAATAAAACCTAGTTCTCAGGTGTGTTGGAATATGTGGTACTCTCAGCAATGAAATAGGAGAAATGGAGTGAGGGGATGCGTGGAGATCCGGAGTTTTTACAAATATGCTTCCATTAGGTACAGGACTGCAAAAGCTTCGGGGAGGGTCTTGTTCTCCTGATGTACAGGTTTTCCCTGGAATACCTGATCTGTGCCAGCAAAACTATGGTAGTGCCCAGTTCTCTCGGGCTGAAAATCCAAGCCAGCAGACAGACAGTAACTCGTGGAGACATAATTTTATGAGAAGCTGAGACCAGGTGTAAAGACTGAGTGAGCCAGAGGCCCAAAAAAAATACTCAACAGGGAGCCGGTGCTGGGAGCAGCATTTAAGCAAAAACAGTAAATTCTAGAAGGCTGCAGTCCCCAGAGGTCCCCGTGCTCCCCCGTAATAGAGGCTCCCTGGGGCCGGGAGCAGACAGCAGAGAGGGAGTCAGAATTCAGAGCACACGCTGGGCTTTCCCGAGAGCCATCTCAACTCCGTGATTTACCATCTCTGGAGTGGGAAAATGCTAAACGCTGCATGTCAGGCAGGTAATGAGTGCCAAGAAGTGGTGGGCGCTCAGTGGGCGTCTTTGGCGTGGGAGAAAGAACCTGGGAAAGAGTTTGTTTGTGCGGTGACCCATTACTGGTATGGGCGAGCAGAGCCAGCGGATTTATGATGTGCTTAGGAATGAAACCGACAGGAATGATGTTGGCATGGAGGCAGAAGAGAAAAATAGAAGACTCGGGAAAAATCCAAACGCAGTTTGAGCAGCTGGGACGTGGCTGGTGTGCTGCTTTTAAGATGCCAAGGTTTCGGGGTGCAGAAGCAAGTGGGGGTGGGAACAGATTTGAGTTTCGAGCCGGTGAGAGGCCAATGATATGATCAAGGGGAGATGTCGGGCTGCAGTTGTAAATAAAGTCTGGAGTGAAAAGTGTATATTGGAAACTTGTCAGCAGATAATTGGTCTTGAAATGAGGTTTCCCAGCGAGAGGGGATGATTGGAACAGACAAAGATGACCCAAGGCCAAACCCCAAAGCACAGCGACATTGTGCAGGGAGAGATGGAGGGAATTAGCCCAGCCACCAAGATTACTTACGACTTATTAAGGAGAAAAGTGGGAGTGGGGATTCAGAGGAGCCAGGAGCAGAGCGGCCTGGACAGCAGAGTGGCCGCATGCTGGGAGCAGCTCAGCGGGGAGGCGGGAGAAACAAATGCTGGTTCAGGCAGTATGGCGAGAGTTGGGGCTATGGAGACCAGGTGAGGGAGAGAATGGGAAGGACGATGGATGCTCAGTGCTGGTGGGTCAGTGTTGGCAGATGTCGCAGCCCAGAGGCGTCAGAAGAGGCTGAGCAGCTTGTTGTCTTTACCCGGAGTGGGACCTGCGCTGTCCGTATCTTACGTGGCGTCTGCAGAGCATTTGACACCTTGGTGCTCTGTGTCACCACGCACATCTCGTAAGTCATACCGTGCCGCTCTTACAGTGTGTCTCACTCAGAATCTGTGATTCTCAGTAAGGCCTGGAGAGTGATGGATGCTTCTGGAAAGGAGCGGAGCACCTGGGCCTCGGTCACTTCACTGCGGCCGCTGTCCATCGTGTCGCTGAGCTCGTATGCTGGTCAGAGCTGCCAGAAGGATTTAACCCAAACAGGGGCTATGCAAAGAGTTGTTTCATTTGGCATGTGATGACCGGCGTGGAAACAGCGCAGGATTTCAGATAACAGTGGTGGGTAAAGTTCATACATGCTCTCGGCCAGTCTAGCGATGCTACGGACGCGTGCAGGAAGCCGGGTCCTGCTTGGCACAGATAGAGGCTAACCCAGATGGGCCAACGTGCTGTTAGAACCAGGTTTCTTGGAGGGCTGCTGCCTAGAACCCGGAGAGCTTCAAGGCTGGCCGGGAGTACCAGAACCACGCCCTCTGCGAGAGCTGGAGAAGCAAGATGAGCCCTGACCCCGGAGGCAGTCCGGGCCTTGTAGCTCAGAGGGTTGGAGCCGGGCCTCGGCTCCACCCTGCACACCTCCGGGGTGGCTGTAGTGACCCCGGACCAGCAAGCCTGTGCGCCTGTCTCAGGCGCAACCCCCACCAGGCTGCTGTCTCCAGGAGAGGCCCTGCGGTGGCCGCCGCCCGTGGTGAGCAAGTAGCAATAGAGTCACTGAGCCGGGCCCGGCCCTCTGTGATTCTGAGAGACCGGAGTCTGGGGGGTCATTTCTTCCTTTCACCCTTCCTGTGTTCAGGCATCTCCTTGGCCCTGGCTGCCAGTTTCTAAGCAGTAAAAACCTCACTTGTCTTTCCTTTCTCTTGTAGTTTTCTTTAATATTTTAGTATTGTGCCATATTATTACGATTATGCTCTTGTTTCATTGCTTATTGAATCACCGTGAGATAGAGGCTCTTCATGATGGGCTCAGTCACACAGTGTTCCGACTCCCGTCCCTCCGCCATGCGCATTCCCCCCCCCCCGCCTGTGTCTATGGCAGGTGCTTACGCTTACCTTCTTTCTCCCAGCTCTCTCTCAGTCATTACGGTTTGCAGTACAGACATATGAGGTTATAATGTTGTTCCTTTCCCCGTTCAGCACAAGCTTCTTATCCAGACTGATTATTTCTGTCTTTGTCATAGTGGCCCCTCCCTAGCCCAACTGCCTTCCCAGCACTTCAGGCGGACAGCAGAAACAAGGCCCGGAGAACTGGTCCATGGTTGGGGCCTGCTTGAAGACCACACTCATCAAGCCAGTTTATGTAGGCGGCGTGCTGTGCGCTTCCCAGTGCACAGGCAGAGACGGTCTGAGGGTCAGGCGTGTTGGGCATGGGCTCGCCGTGGAGCGGGCTCTGTCGGTGGGTGGCGGTCCAGAGGCGGAGCAGGGAACAAAACACAGAGTGACCAAAACATGGTGAGCCGGTGCCCTGAAGTCCAGCACCCAGCATGTGTTGGTGCCAATTGGTGCCTCAGCCTGGGCTCAGCGGTCACCCAGGCCTGAGGGGGCAGCCTTCTCTACAGCTGCCCAGGCCATTCCCAGAGTTGAGCAGACCTGCCAGCGCATTCTTTCTGGTCTCCTGAGATCCTGCTGTCATCTCGGCAGTGCTGGGCATTACACCTTGTTTCCTCTGAACCTAGTACAGCTCTCTGCGTGGAACAGGCTAGAAACAATCCTCCCACCCTCCCTCCCTCTCTCACCCATTCTCTCCTTTCTCTCTCCAGTTAACCTCCATAATGGAGTGATAAATTATGCATGGACTTGGGAGTCGTTAATCAGCTGCATTGTTCTAAGTCATCCCCAAGCCACACCCTCCCTCAGAGAAACTGTGCTTCGCCGCCCTGACCCTGCCACTAGCCCTACCCCCCAGTTTCCTTCTGGCCCCCTGAGTCACCGCTCCTGACTGTCAGGGCCTCTTTTGGATGTAATCTCTGAACACTACCTGCTTGTAGTGAAGCCGACAGTCGGATTTGCACAGATATTCCCCGCACAGGCTGCTTACATCATAATTGTTGGTGGAAGCAGGGCTTGCCCATGCTGGTGTTCGGAGAATAAACGGAGACAGGCTGGAAGGCCAAGGCCCGCTCTCCCAGGCCCTGGGGTCTCTCGGGGGCCATTTTGGTTGATGTTTCTCTGTGAACTGAGGGTGTTTCCACCCCTAGCCACCAGTCCCTGTGCAGAGCAGGCAGATGGACAGCACCGTGTGTGTGTTGTGGACGGCGCAGCCTCACTCTCACGCCTGCTAACTTGGTTGAGAGCTGCTGAACAGGCACGAATCAAAATGTGGGCGCCTGGGTGCGGTTGTGAGCAGGGTTTGCAGGAGGGCTGGCGTGCAGTGGGGAGGGCTTCAGGGGCGCAGGGCAGCCCGATGCAGTCTGCTACAGAGGTTTGCTGCTAGGCTTCGTGTCTGGGGAACAGTGGGATATGGGCGTTTCAGGTTGGCTGAGGGACCCTCACAACCAGCTCTCGTTCCAAAAGGCAGCTTGGCGGCCATGGCTGCAGCAAAGCAGGTAAAGCCCGTGCCTGGCATGTGACCAGCTCAGGTCAAGTCCACGTTACCACAGAGGGTCTCCTGAGCCTGCCGGGAGTGAGCCCTGAGCACAGAGTCAGGAGCAAGCTCTGAGCACGGTGGGTGTGGTCCCAAAAACAAAAAAGAAATTTCAATTGAAAAAATCAGTAAAATAAAAGGGCAGCTAGAAGATAGGCCTGCAGACTGTGAAGACTTAACCCTTGCAAAGGGATGAGATTTCTGGACCGTTCTGAGGGAGGATTTTGCTTTATTGACAAGCAAAGTCCTTTTACTTAGAAAACAGTGCATTCCCAGCTGACCTCGGTGAACAAAACTGAAGATTCCACCAGAGATTTGGTGGAGTTCCTGAACGCTGCTGGTGAATAATAGAAGGAGCCCTTGGTTCCCTCTCTGTGCACCCGCTTTCCCATGTAAATTAGCATTTCACAGCCACTGTGTTCTGCTTTCCCTGACTTCCAGATTTTCTTTGACTTCACTGGGAATGAACAATACAGGAATGAGAGCCAAGTGGGATGGATGAAGGCTCTTACTGTGGGGAAGGAGGAATTGCAGTTTCCGGTCATCTGTTTGGTTTGTGTCTGGGCAGCACTGAGTGTTGCTGGTCTTTCTTATCTTTCTTGATGAGGGTGAACAACAGGACGGCGTTATCCAGGGCTTTTTCTAAGTCTGCTAGTGCAAAGAAGTAAAATCTGATCCGCAGCCAGCTGTGAGCGGGCTCAAATGTTTCTTTGCTGCTCAGGGCCGCTGAGCAGTGGCTGTCTGTCCAGCCTTGCTTTGCCGGCACCCCTGAATGAGAGCCCATGGCGCACCTCCAGGATCCTCAGGACAACGCAGATACTCGGGAGGTTCCACACCTGACCTCGGCGTGGGATCCGAGGGATTGCATCTGCCCCAGATGTCGCACACGGGGGCCTTTGTCTGTGCAGGAGTGTGCCCAGAGCGTCGGAGAAAGAGCAGATACAGGCAGAGTCAACACCCTTTACCGCAGACTTGGCGCAGTGGAGCCACCGGAGTGAGAGGCAGCACGGCCATGACTCGTGTCTCACTTACCTGCTCCGGCCAGCCCTCCCGCTCAGATACTCACTTCGAATTTCTTAGGCCAAATCCATTTGATCCAGGAGTTGTTCTCCAAGACCCTGGCCCGGCACCTGCCTCCCTGATACTGCCACATTCTGTACTGCGCCAGCACTCCAGGGTTGCCGGTGTCGTGTTTGTATGTGCTTGTGGTGTCTACTTGCCCTTTTGGTTATTTAGTGAGTTACTCTGTCTGTTTTCTGTAGGGCGGGATGGGTTTTCCAGGACTCTGAATCCATTCCTTTAGCTTTTCCTTTTCGCAAATACTCACTTTCCCTCTGTGTGAAAATCCATCACTCCCAGCACAGTCTCCACAGGTCCTCAGGGCCTCTCTGAATGGCTTCACACAGACCAGCTTAGTTTGGTTGTTTGCTCCTTTTTTCTTTTGTCATACTTTTGGTTTTGTTTTAATTTTTTTTTGCTTTTTGGGTCACACCTGACAATGTTCAGGGATTACTCCTGGCTCTTCGCTCAGGAATTACTCCTGGCTGTGCTTGGGGGACCATATGTGATTCGGGGGATCAAACTCAGGTCGGGGGGCGCCGCACGCAAGGCAAACGCCCTCCCGCTGTGCTATTGCTCCAGCCCTCTTTTGTCATGCCTTTGGGGCCACACCAGGAGGTGCTCAGGGGCTTACTCTTGGCTCTGTACTCAGGGATCACTATGGCAGGGCTAGGGACCAAGGATCAAATCCGGTCAGTCACGGGCAAGGCAAACAGTGACATCTGTCCTGTGGCTCTGGCCCCCAGAGTCACTAAGTTTATTCTCAGGTTGTGTCCAGGTTGCCCTAATGAAGATTCATCTGGATTTCAACACATCTTCCACCTTCCAGTGAATGGAGAGCAGTAAGACCTGCTGGGAATGTGTGTTCATCTTGTACCCTCTGGGTTGAGGCTCTTTCTTCCTGAACCCACTGGCAATAATCCCTGTCATCATTCTTGTGATTTCGGTCATTGTGTGGGACCTGAGCTTTCCAGGCTACATGGATGGCATCCTGGCGTTCCTGGGCCTCTCTCTCAGTCTCTGTGCCGTAGAAAATGCATGTCACTTTACTTCTTTTTTTTTTTTTTTTTTTTTTTTGGGTCACACCCGGCAGCGCTCAGAGGCTACTCCTGGCTCTGCACTCAGGAACTACTCCTGGCGGTGCTCGGGGGACCATATATGGGATACCGGGGATCAAACCCAGGCCGGCAGAGGCCGGCGGCGTGCAGAGCAAGCGCCCTACCCGCTGGGCCATCGCTCCAGCCCCTCACTTTACTTCTTACCTGTTCAAATAGGCAAACCGTTCAAAGAAATTTTGGAAAGATTTTTCTAGCTTTTCAAAGATTTCTCTTATAAAATGCCATCTCGAGAGACAAGTCTTAGACTGTCTTAATCAGAGCATGTCTGTCTGTTTCCTGCTGCTTCCAGTTGTTTCCGAATCTTTTCACAGAAATGTCATCCTATTTCGTATTCCCTTTTTCTTTTTGAAATAGGATTTTTCAGGCCTCTGTTCTAAAGCCCTCACATATGAGAGCATTTTGGAATACCCGCCAACATTTTTTTTTTTTTTTTTTTTGCTTTTTTGGGTCACACCCAGCAATGCTCAGGGGTTACTCCTGGTTCTGCACTCAGGAATTACTCCTGGCGGTGCTCGAGGGGACCATATGGGATACCGGGGATCGAATCCAGGGCCAGCACAGGCCGGCTGCGTGCAAGGCAAGCGCCCTACCCACTGGGCTATCGCTCCGGCCCCTACCCGCCAACATTTTAACTCTAAACCAGTTTACCAAACTTATTTCACCTACTGTCTCTTTCCAGAAAAAAAAAAATCCTCAGTGGCCCCAACCATATGAAGTGACCTTCTTTAATCAAATAAACAAATATGCTCTGTCCTGTGCTGTCAAGGTTATTACAGACCCCCATCTTTATAGCCCTCCCCGAGGGAGGTCGCACCCCTCTGAACGTGCTGGGTGTCTCAGTCTGTGCCTCCCTATTCTTTGTCGCTGACATTGCAGTTTCCGTCCTCCTAAAATGAATGAATAAGCGAAGAGTATGGTCACCTCTTCTCGGACGGCTCCAGGGCTCTCTTCATCCTTGCTTCCAGCCACCCCTTGTTCATCCTCTTGACATCTCTGCTCCCGCTCCTTCCTTCTCATTGCTTCTCACCTGCTTCCAGCTTGGCCTCTGAACTGCCATCCATGAGCACATGAGCCTTTTTGGAAAACAATATGGACACCCCTAACAAACTAGGAATTGAGTGTCTGTAGGGTCCCCGGTCACTGTCAGGAGTAATCCCTGGAGCACCGAGCCAGGAGGCGAGCCCTGAGCACCACTGGTGTGGGCAAAAAAAGACAAAGAGAAAAAAAGAAAGAGAAACACTGACTTCATGAGGGTCAGCCCCGTGACCTAAGCACCCACCTTTTAATTCCCATCCCTTCAGGGGTTAAGGTAGCCATATTGGGCTTGGGAGATCCGGCCTTCCACAGAGGAGTAAGGACATACTGTGTCAGTCATCATGCATTTTTATTATCACCCAAGGAATAAGATTTCATGAGCTAAGTATATGCAAATGCATGCATTTAGATGTAAGACATGCATACATGCATATTTATATGTTCATGAATCTTGCATAATCACTAAGTATGCATTGGCATGCTTACTATATATGTCTCTACGTAGATATATGTGTGTGTGTAGATGCAATGAATATATTTATAAGTGCATTCCATACATTTTGCATGGAGCAGAATAAGCAGAATATATAGTGATTGATAAGTCAGTGTCGATGAGTAGCAGACTCACACACACACACACACACACACTCCACACACATTGCAGGAGTCCCCTGGGAGTGGAAACACCTTTGGTCTTTGCAGTGCCCTCAGAGATGGGTATTGGGGTGCTGGCTGCACCGGAACTACTGGAGTCGCCTCATCAAGGCAGCACTAGCTGTGAGCCACTGTATGGCTCTTCTGAGCCAGGAGCCACGGAGACTGGAGGGGGCGGGAGGCGGCAGAGGAGCCCTGCTGCCCTCAGGGCACGTGAGGATTGGTGTGGAGGAGTTAGGACCCCCGAGGGGCCCTATGTAAGAGACCCCAGACATGTAAGGTTTGGGGGTGGTAGGTGGGGGGGTCAGGGGCTCTTACTCAGGGATCTGTCTTTGTGGGAACATCTTTAACCACTGTTCAAAGTTGTTCTTGGGAGACATTTCTTTACTGGGGAATCATTAATAATAAGAAAATGTCATAATGCGCAAAGGGACGGAGAGAGAGAGAGAAAGAGAGAAAGGGTAGAGGCAGATTGTGGGCAGGGGGGGAGAAAACTGGGGACATTGGTGCTGGACATTTGCACTGATGGAGGGATGGGTGTTGGAACACTGTATGACTGAAACCCAACCGTGACTAGCTCTGTGATGGTCTATGTCATGGTGATTCAATAAAAATAAAAAGAAACAGAAGAAGAAAATGAAGGTCTGCTGAGTCTGGCTGTTTGTTCTGTCAAAAGCTCTCCTCTTATGCCTGTTGGACTTTCCCATATTAACTTTTAGTCAGTGCTCTAGAGCTGTGGAGACTTAAGACTTCCCCAAACTAACATTCCAGTCGGTGCTCTAGAGCTTTGGAGACTCGGGACTTCCCCACACTAACATTCCAGTCAGTGCTCTAGAGCTGTGGAGACTCAGGACTTCCCCACACTAACATTCCAGTCAGTGCTCTAGAGCTGTGGAGACTCGGGACTTCCCCCACACTAACATTCCAGTCAGTGCTCTAGAGCTGTGGAGACTCGGGACTTGCCCACACTAACATTCCAGTCAGTGCTCTAGAGCTGTGGAGACTCGGGACTTCCCAATACTAACATTCCAGTCAGTGCTCTAGAGCTGTGGAGACTCAGGACTTCCCCACACTAACATTCCAGTCAGTGCTCTAGAGCTGTGGAGACTCAGGACTTCCCCACGCTAACATTCCAGTCAGTGCTCTAGAACTGTGGAGACTCAGGACTTCCCCACACTAACATTCCAGTCAGTGCTCTAGAGCTGTGGAGACTCGGGACTTCCCCACGCTAACATTCCAGTCAGTACTCTAGAGCTGTGGAGACTCGGGACTTCCCCACACTAACATTCCAGTCAGTGCTCTAGAGCTGTGGGAGACTCGGGACTTCCCCCACACTAACATTCCAGTCAGTGCTCTAGAGCTGTGGAGACTTAAGACTTCTTTACACTAACATTCCAGTCAGTGCTCTAGAGCTGTGGAGACTTGAACCTGTGATTTAAACCAACTAATAGGAAAAAAAGGAAGCAATTTCTTGTTTTGCTCTTGGGTGTGTGAAGTGTTTTGTACTTGGGTGTGTAGCCCAGGTGAGACTGCTTCTCCAGAAGTTCACCTCAAGGTTGGCAGGCATGTATGGCTCAGAGAATGTAGCCCCACCCCTAGTGACTCGAAGGGCACCGTGAGGAATTTCCCCTGCACAGCAAGCAGAAATGAGCCCCAACCAAAGAGAAGAAGAAAGGGTGGAGGGATCGATGAGATTTCATGAGCCTAGACGCTCATGAAACTTGAGCTAAGACTAACTCATTGTACTTGTCTGAGGTAAAAATAGCATAATGAGTTAAGACAGAAAGAACGAAAGTCTCATATTTGAAAGATCAGATGATTTTTGTCTTGGGAGGTAGTGGGTTGGAAGGTGTCTTATCTTCGCTGGAAGAACTTAACTACTTCTGGAGAGCAACATAAAAAAGAATAGACCATGAATGATTTATTTGCCACATTTATTCATAGTGAGTACCTCGTTTTTAATTTCAAGCAACATTAAAAAAGAGAATTCAATTTTTATATATTCATCAAATGGAACATATATTAACTTCAAGAAAGTATCTTTTAAGGCGAATTCAAAATACAGTGGCAAGAAAATCTGGTCTTGTTTATAGACGACAAGCCGACTTGGCACTCGGGATCTTTGATATTTTTCTGCCTTCATGTGCAATAAAATCTCAGCGTCAGGTAAATAGTGTTATTGCGTTTAAGCCGTGGAGTCGGAGCTGCCAGAGGCACATTGTACATTTCAGCATTATTTCTATTTGCATTTACAAAACATCTTTCATTTGAGGGAGCCGAGTTCTTTACAAAAATAATAAATATTGCACAGAACAGAAATAGTCCATTCTGGGTTTCTATTGTCATGAAAACATAGATCAAAGGAGTTACTGAGTTTTGAGCACAAGCATGTGGACAGGAGCATTTCAGAGAGATGCCTGAGAGCAAGCCCAGGAACGCTCTCTCGGGACAGGCTTGGCTGGGTGCATGGGCCTTTGGACTGGTTTGCTGTGGGGTGCACCGGTGTTCATGCACACGAAGGCTGCAGGCGTTCTCCTCCTGAGACCTTCCATCTGAATCTTGCCCGCTGTCGGCGACCTTCTCAGCAGGCGTGAGGACTTCCCTGTCTAACCGGGGCTCCCCAGCAGCCCCTTCCGTCTCTTGGAGCAGAATCCATGAATGTGCCTTGCGTGTTCATGCCTGCAGAGGTCCCGGGTGAGCAGTCCTGGGCCAGCACTGCTGGTGTCTCTCAGGGGATGGTGTTTTCTTGACTCTGCACCTGTTTCCTGACTGATAAAGGGCGGGTGGTGGCGGTGTCTGCAGCCTGGGAACGGTGTGTGAGCAATCGTTGTTCCTACCCATTGTGCCATGAGGGCCGGGAACCCTGAGCTGGGTTTCCCAGCAATCGTGATGGCTTCAAGCCCCTTTGTAGACATAAGTGGGGGTTGATGACTTTGTAGGAAACCCCCAAAAGGTACAAACACTCAGAAAAAATGCCTCCCGGGAAGCAAACAAGGAGCCCAGCAACTCTGGGGCATTTGCAAGACAGTCTCGAGGTGCCATAAAAGTTGAGAGGAACAGCCCTGAGCATCAGAGCAGCAGTTAGGGTGCTCGTCTGTCATGCGCCTGCCCGGGGTCTGGTCCCCGCATCCCACAGTGGTCCCGCATCTTCTCCACTGCAGCCAGGGGCCCTCGCATGGAGCTGCAGCCTGGGGCCCAAGCCCTGCTGGAGAGAGAGCACATCCCCTCTGCCATGAGAGCCACATCCACTGCCCCGGATGAGATCCCAGCTTTGGACATAAAGAAGCGACAGCAGAGCGACAGGAACCAGTTGGCCTGGTGCCAGCCACTGGCCGCTTCCTCCTGTCTTCTCTTCCCTCTCCACCATCATCCAGCCAAAACTCAGAAATGTGGAAAGATCTTGAAAGAATCATGAATCCTCAGACCAGAGAGCTAGTACAGCAGGTCAGGTGTTAGCCTCACACTCGGCCTACCTGGGTATGATGATGATGCCTCAGGATTCGGAGGGTCCTTGCACATCGCCAGAAGTGATCCCGAGTGCAGAGCTAGAGGAGGCCCTCACTGCTGGGTTTGACTCCCAAAACAAAACAAAAGAATCACGCATCCACACAGCACGTGAATGCTGTCTGCACTACTGTTTATTATGGTGCTGTTCACAATAGCCAGAATCTGGAAACAACCCAAATGCCTGAGAACAGAAGACTGGATAAAGAAAAAAAATATGGTACCAAAAAATAATGGAATACTGTGCAGCTATGAGGGGGAAATGAAGTCATGACGTTTGCTTATAAATGGATGGGCATGGAGAGTATCGTGCTGAGTGCAGTGGGTAGGAGAAGGACAGACACAGATGTGGGGGATAAAACAATGTAATATGAGACCAAGGACAGTGGAAACAAGGGCCAGGAGGACTAGTCCACAGTCGGAAGCTGCTTTAGGCTGGGAAAGACAGTCGGGCTAGGAAGGGACCACTGTGACAAAGATAGTTGGAAATGGTCACTCTGGATAAGAACCGCGTCCTGACAGGAGGGAGCAGAACAAACAGGATGACCTCTCAGTGTCTGTACACTGAGCCGTAATGGCCAAGAGGGTAGGGGGGAGAGAAAGACAGACAGACAGACAGACAGACAGACAGACAGACAGACAGACAGAGAAGGAAAGTGCCTGTCATAGAGGCAGGTTGGTCGGGGCAGGGGGGAGTTGGGGGAATCTGGGGACATCGGTGCTGGGAGATGTGCACTGGTGGAGGGCCGGGTGTTGACACAGTGTATGACTGAAACCTGACCGGGAGCATCTTGTAACTGTATCCCACAGTGAGTCGATTAAAATCAAACAAAAGAATCGTAAATCCTCATGGCCACAGCTCAAATGTCTTTCATTTTGTCTCTTCCCTCCTGCTGCCTGGACGTTTTCCAGTCACAGAACACAAAAGCAAAGGGCTGTTCGGGCCCTGCCCCCATTGGAGGTTATGGGCAGGAACACATGCCAAGAATCTGAAATGGGCCTTGGTGCCCGCACATGGAAGACGGGGCCCAGCCTAAGGCCTCACATCTCCATCCTTGTGATGTTTGCTCACTCCACACGCCTTGAGAAAACACTGTTGCTGGTTTCCATTCCCTGCCATTTCCTGGCAGCTCGCCAGGAAATGATTTTGGGGGTGTTTCTGTTCAGCTTCCCACGGCCTCCTGTCCATAGTGGACTTGGATCCCAGTGCTCCTAGACATCACTCTTCCCCATTGACTATTTGCGTGAATCGCAGCTCTGCATGTGTGGTCCTCACAGGTTGCTCAGCTGGCTGAGAAGGACGCTATGTGATCACGTGGGAAACAGTGATGGCACCAAGAGTGAGGACCCAGCCTGTGTTTGTCCGTGGCCCCGAGCGCACATCTGTGCTGTTAGTTCCACACTCCCAGGTCATGAGCTAAGGCCAAGGCCCAATATGAGGCGAGATTCAAATGGCAGAATCTCCCAAAAGAGGAAAGTAACTCTGAGTGAAGTAAATGGCCCAGACGGAATCACAATGATGTGCACTGGGCCCAGAGCCATCTGCCCAGTGGGATCCGTCAGAGGGAGAGAAGTAAGCACCAGACAGCCTCTCTCACGTGTGGGGCAGGAATGAAAACAGACGAAACCCACACTAAGAGTGGGGTGCGGGAGGGGAGGGGAGGGAAGTCAGAGAAGAGGGGCCCGACGCGGCGTTGAGAGGGTGACTAGGATTCTGGAGTGGTGCAACACAGGTGATGCAGAAGTTGGCCTAACGCGCTGCTCCCCGCGCCTTCAGCCATGCCCGCGAACCAGGATTCTTCCACTGGAGGCATGAAGGAAGACGCTCAGGGCTAGAGAAAAACTGACTTCCTGAGAGCTCTGAGATACATTAAAGTGCAGACGGGAAACCAGGCTCAGGGCACCAAGTCTTGCAAAGGCTAACTGCAGTTTAAAATGCAGTTAAAATGCTCTTCATCATTAATGGAACTTGGGGAGAAAAAGAAGGGTCTGGTGTTACATTTGTGAAGCGATTCCTTTCTGTCAGGGAAGGCAAAATTGATTTCCTGTCAGGGTCTGAGAAATAATAGGACAGGGTAGGTCTGTTGCTTGAGGCGACTCGTGAGGAGCCCAGACGGGCGGCTGTCACAGTCCCTCTGCGGCCTGCGGCCACACGGCATTTCACGGAATACCCTCAGCCAAGGACTTCTCTCTTTTCTTGTAGCAGACAGTGCAGATCTAGGGAATGTGGAAGGCAGGGCCAGCCTTGAATCCATTATCAAAAACTTCATCTTTATAACTTCTGTTGGGGCCAAGACTGGAAAGTGGACAGTGTAAAAAGTGCAGCCCACTCCATGATGGCCTGTTCTAGCAATACGTGTCCGTCAACTCCATGGCGGCCTGTTCTAGCAATGCGTGTCCGTAAACAACTCCATGACCGCCTGTTCTAGTAAAGCGTGTCTGTCAACTCCATGGCGGCCTGTTCTAGTAACATGTGTCCGTCAACTCCATGGCGGCCTGTTCTAGTAATGTGTGCCCATCAACTCCATGATGGCCTGTTCTAGCAATGTGTGTCCATCAACTCCATGATGGCCTGTTCTAGTAACGTGTGTCCATCAACTCCGTGACGGCCTGTTCTAGTAACGTGTGTCCATCAACAACTCCATGATGGCCTGTTCTAGTAGCATATGTCCGTCAATGATACCCTGGCACAGCTACCTCTCCTGAGAGACATGTTAACTTGCTGAGGGTCCAGAAGGTACACACACATTTATCAGATATAGAAATGGATCACTGGAACAACAAAGGGAAGAGGTTTCAGTCATTCTCTGATACTGCCTCTGCGCATTCTCATTACCTTTTCCACTAAGTAATGGCATGCATAGAATCATGACCCACTTATAGCAGAGAGGAGTGAGGGGAAGAAAGCCAGAGGCTGGGGCCTGACTCCGCCTCAGGCAGCCTCCCCTGGGGTGTGCGGCTGGCTAGGTGGGCGCCTGGGGTCGTGGTAGAGCCCCAGGTCTCGGCAGAAGGTGGAACTACAACCCCCAGAAGTCCGAGCGGAACCGGAAGTAAACGGTCATTTTGAACTCTCACACTGGCCTGACTCCACCTCAGGTAACCTCCCTGGGGTGTGCAGCTGGCCGGGTGGGTGGTCGCTCACGCAGCCGCTTATTAATAGAAAAACTAGGGAAATTCAACACCAAGGGAAGGTAATACCCTCAAGAAAAAAAGAAACAGTACACCAGAGGAATCTATCCCTGAATACCACAACACCATGGGGAAATAACGCAGATCCCCAGCTCGAAAAACAGATGAAGGAATCGACCCTGAAGACTCAAAAAAGAATACAGATGTGCATGATCTCTCTGACAATGAAATTAGAGAAGAAATTGGTAGGATGTTTAAGGAGCTCAACGAAAAAAATTGAGCAGATGTCCAATAAAATACAGGAGAACATAAACGAAGCAGTTGAAAGGGCAGTCAATAAACTATGGGAGGAAATGAGAACAGAAATGAGAACCATGCAAATAGAAATATCATCGCTTAAAAACTCAGTAGATGAAATGAAAAACACAATCAGGGCTCTCAACAGTAGGATGACAGCAGCGGAAAAGAGAATCAGTGAGACTGAAGATGAGCTGCAGAAAGCACTCAGAGATCTACATAAGATGGAAAAAGACTGGAAAATGGATCAGCAACGGAACAGAGAACAATGGGATGAAGCCAGGCGGAAAAACATAAGAATCATCAGAGTCCCAGAGGGACAGGAAAGTAACCCCAAGGAAATTAAAACAGTTAAAAACATCCAGGCTGAAAAGTTCCCCGAGTTAAAGGACAAAGGGATCCAGATCCAAGAAGCCCGACGCGTACCAGCAAGAAGAGACCCCAATAGAAAGACCCCAAGACACATCCTAGTCAAAGAAATGGATGCCATAGACAGAGACATAATTCTTCAGGCAGCAAGATCAAAGAAGGAAATTGTATACAAAGGAGCATCTATTTGACTTTCAGCAGACTTCTCAGAAGACACCGCCCAAGCCCAAAGGCAGTGGTGGGATATAGTAAAAACACTTAATGAAATGAATGCCTCAGCAAGAATTCTTTATCGAGCTAAATTCTCACTCAGATTTGAAGGACAGATATACAACTTCTTGGATAAACAAGAGCTTAGGAACTTTGTAAAATCAAAACCAACCTTAAAAGAAGGACTGAAAGATCTACTATAAGACAAGACATAACCCAAAAGAACAACCAACCAATTCAGAAAGATGGCACAAAAATCCCATGACAATAATCTCTCTCAATGTCAATGGTCTAAATGCACCAGTTAAGAGACACAGAGTGGCAAAATGGATCACAAAATTGAATCCGACATTCTGCTGCCTTCAAGAAACACACCTGAACAATTGGAGCAAAGACAGGCTCAAAATAAAAAGACTGGAAAACAATCCTTCACTCAAACAACCCATCCAAAAAGGCTGGGGTAGCCATACTGGTATCTGACAACATAGACTTCAGGCTGAAGAAGGTCAGAAGGGACAGTGAAGGTCACTTGTTAATAGTCAAGGGATGCATATATCAGGAAGAAATCACGCTATTAAACATATATGCACCCAACGAGGGGCCAGCAAAATACCTAAAACAACTACTAATAGACTTCAAAGAAGACATTGACAGCAACACAATTGTAGTTGGAGACTTCAACACTGCTCTATCAACCCTGGATAGATCAACAAGATTGAAACTTACCAAGGAAATACTGGCCCTAAAAGAAGAGATGGAAGAAAGAGGGCTGGTAGACATATACAGGGCATTGCATCCCCAAAAAAGCTGAATACACTTTCTTCTCCAGTGCACATGGAACATACTCCAAAATACATCACATGCTGAGCCATAAATCATACCTCCATAAAATCAAGAAGACAGAAATTGTGCCAACTATTTTTTCAGACCATGATGCACTGAAAATAGAAGTTAATTTTACACAAAAACGGAGACCAATACCAAGTACCTGGAAACTAAACAGCTCACTGCTGAACAACCAGCAAGTCATAAAATAAATCAAAGAGGAAATCCAAAGATTCCTGGAAACAAATGAGACTGAAGACACGAATTACCAGAACTTGTGGGATACAGCAAAAAGCAGTGTTAAGAGGCAAGTTCATAGCTCTTCAAGCATTCATCAGAAAAGAAGAAAAGGCCATCATAAACAGTCTGATGTCATAACTTAAGATCTTAGAGAGTGATCAACTAAAGGAGCCCAACCCAAGCAGAAAGAAAGAAATAATAAAACTTAGACCAGAAATCAATGAGATGGAATGTCAAAAAACAATCCAGAAGATCAACGAAACCAAAAGCTGGTTCTTTGAAAAAATAAACAAGATTGACAACCCACTTACAAGACTTGTGAGAAAAGGAAAAGAGAGAACCCAAAAAAATAGAATCAGAAATGAAAACAGGGACATCACAACATAAACCACAGAAATTCAAAAGATCATCAGAGATTACTATGAGAGCCTGTATGCCACGAAACAAGAGAACCTAGAAGAAATGGACAAATTCCTGAATTCCTATAGCTTCCCAAGTCTGCAACAAGAAGATTTGGAATACCTCAACAAACCTATCTCCATCGAGGTAATAGAATCGGTAATCAAAAGTCTCCCCAAACACAAAAAGCCCAGGTTCAGATTTATTTACCAGTGAATTCTACAAAACCTTTAAAGAGGACCTACTCCCACGTTTTTTTAGCTCTTCCAGGCAAATTGGAAGAAACAGAAACACTCCCAAATAGCTTTTACGAGGCACATATCACCCTGATACCCAAAGCAGACAAAGATGCCACAAAAAAAGGAAAACTACAGACCAATCTCCCTGATGAATACAGATGCTAAGATCTTCAACAAAATACTAGCAAATAGAATCCAAAGAGTCATCAAAAAGATTATACACCATGACCAAGTGGGATTCATCCCGGGAATGCAAGGATGGTTCAACATCCGCAAGTCAATCAACATAATACATCATATCAACAAAAGAAAAAATAAAAACCATATGATCATATCAATAGATGCAGAGAAGGCATTTGACAAGATTCAACAACTGTTCATGATGAAAGCTCTCCGTAAAATGGGGATTGAAGGAACCTTCCTCAAGATAATCCAGGCCATCTACTACAAGCCCACAGCGAGCATCACTCTCAATGGGGAAAAACTGAAAGCCTTCCCCTTAAGATCAGGGACAAGACAAGGCTGCCCACTCTCACCACTTCTATTCAATATAGTACTGGAAGTACTTGCCATAGCAATCAGGGAAGAAAAAAGACATTAAGGGCATCCAGATAGGAAGGGAAGATGCCAAGTTATCACTATTTGCAGATGACATGATACTATACATGGAAAACCCGAAACTCTCTACCAAGAGGCTCCTAGAAATAATACATTCCTATAGCAGAGTAGCAGGGTACAAAATCAATACCCAAAAGTCAATGGCCTTCCTATATGCAAAGAGCGAAAAGAGAAGGGACATTAAAGAAACTATCCCATTCACAATTGCGCTGCAGAAAAATCAAATACCTAGGAATCAGTTTGACAAAGAATGTAAAGGATCTCTACAAAGAAAACTACAAAACGTTACTTCAGGAAATAAAAGAAGACCTGAGGGAATGGAGACATATTCCCTGCTCATGGATCGGAAGAATTAATATTATCAAAATGGTAATACTCCCTAGAGCTTTATACAGATTCAATGCTGTCCCTATAAAGATACTCATGATGTTCTTCAAAGAAATTGAACAAACACTCCTGAAATTTGTATGGAATAATAAAACTCCACGAATAGCTAAAGCAATCCTTGGGAAAAAGAAGATGGGAGGTATCACTTTCCCCAACCTCAAGCTCTACTACAGAGCAGTTGTAATTAAGACAGTGTGGCATTGGTATAGAGACAGACCTGTAGACCTATGGAATAGAACTGAGTATCCTGAAACACATTCTCAAATATACAACCACTTAATCTTCGATAAAGGAGCAAAAAATATTAAGTGGAGCAAAGAAAGCCTCTTCAACAAATGGTGCTGGGAAACTGGGCAGCTACATGTAAAAAAATGAACTTAGACCTCCTTCTAACACCATGAACAAAAGTCAGATCAAAATGGATTCGAGATCTCAACATCAGACATGAATCTATAAGGTATATCGAAGAAAACATAGGAGAAACGCTCTACGACATCGAAAGCGAAAGTATCTTAAAGACGACACACCACTGACCAAGCAAATGGAAGCAAAGATAAATGGGATTATATAAAACTAAGAAGCTTCTGCACCTCAAAAGAAACGGTGACCAAGATACAAAGACAATCCACAGAGTGGGAAAGGATATTCACCCAATACCCATCTGACAAGGGGTTAATATCCAGGATATATCAGGCACTGGTAGAACTTTACAAGAAGAAAACAAACAACCCCATCAAAAAATGGGGAGAAGAAATGAACAGAAACTTCAGCAAGGAATAAATTCGAATGGCCAAAAAACATATGAAAAAAATGCTCATCATCACTAATCATCAGAGAGATGCAAATCAAAACAACAATGAGATACCACTTTACACCACAGAGACTGGCACATATTCAAAAGAACAAGAACAACAAGTGCTGGCGTGGGTGTGGGGAAAAGGGGACACTCATCCATTGTTGGTGGGAATGCCGGCTGGTACAGCCTTTCTGGAAAACAATATGGACATTCCTCCAAAGACTAGAAATTGAACTCCCATTTGACCCAGCCATACCACTCCTGGGAATCTACTCTGGGAAACCAAAAATACGCAGCGGAAACACCATCCCTACTTTTATGTTCATAGCAGCATTATTCACAATAGCCAGAATCTGGAAGCAACCCGAGTGCCCGAAAATAGATGACTGGATAAAAAAGCTTTGGTACATCTACACAATGGAATACTATGCAGCTGTTAGGAAAAAATGAAGTTATAAAATTTGCCTACAAATGGATGGACATGGAGAAGATTATGTTGAGCGAAATTAGCCAGAAGGAGAGAGACAGTTACAGAATGACTGCATTTATCTGCATAACATAAATATATAGGTACATATTATGATACCAATATCCAAGGTCAAGTGAAACATACATCAGGAGGTCCCTGTCAAAGGTGGAAATTATCACAAACGTGTGGGAGTCAGAGGCTAGGTAAGACAGAAAATGGAACAGTGTGCTAACAATTGTGAGGGTACTAATGCCAACCTAGAACTGAGCATTAAATAGAGGCAAAAGGATACACATGACAACCCTTTAATGTATGTTTTGTAATCCATAGTCTGGAGAGGAAGGAAAAGAGAAAGATAGAGAAATGGAAAGAAATAAAGAACCTGCCATGGAAGAGGGCTGGGGGGGGGGGGGGGGGGAGGGAACCGGGGACGTTGGTGGTGGGAGATGGGCACTGGTGGCGGGATGGGTGCTGCTACACTGTATGACCAAAACCCAAATATGAACTTTTTAATTGTATATCTTTGTAACTGTAAAAATAAAAAAATTTTTAAAAAAAAGATGCCTAATGCTAAAATAGAAAAAAAAAAGTGTTCTTCATCTTTAATCATCAGGGAGATGCAAATCAAAACAACAATGAGGTACCATCTCACACCACAGAGACTGGCACACATCCAAAACAGCAAGAACAACTGGTGCTGGCGTGGATGTGGGGAAAAAAAGGGACTCTCATCCACTGTTGGTGGGAGTGCCGACTGGTCCAGCCCTTTTGGAAAACAATATGGGCATTCCTCCGAAAACTAGATATTGAGCTCCCATTTGATCCAGCAATAGCACTCCTGGGAATATACCCGAGAGACCGAAAAACACATAGCAGAAACACTATCTGTACTTCTTTATTCATCTCTGCGCTATTCACTATAGCTAGAATCTGGAAACAACCTAAATGCCCAAGAACAGAGGACTGGCTAAAGAAACTGTGGTTCATCTACACTATGGAATACTATGCGGCTGTCAGAAAAGATGAAATTATGAAATTTACCTGCAAATGGATGGACATGGAGACTATCATGCTGAGTGAAATTAGTCAGAAGGAAAAGGACAGATATAGAATGACTGCATTCATTAATACGACATAAATAGATACCAGTGTTTTACTAAATGTGGGAAATGGTAAGGGCAGATTAAAACTCACCATTGAATATACACAAAGAGACTTAAGTGATAAACTCTAAATACCTGCAGGGCTAGCCACAATGTGTAAAATAAGAGGGAGAGAGATGCAGAGACAGAAAGAGAGACAGAGAGAGAAAGAGAGGAAACTGGGGTACCTGCTATTAAGGCAGCCTGGGGATGGGCGGGGGGGGTGGGGTACATTGGTGGTGGAAATGGGGCACTGGTGGAAGGATGGGTGCTGGTATACTGTATTACCAAGAACCAATTATGAACACCTTTGTAATTGTATGTTTCACGGTGGTATAATAAAAAAATTAAAAAAAAAAAAAAAGAAAGCCAGAGGCTGAAGGCAAACATGCTCGGGAAGGCTGGCGCTTGCTGAGGGACATCCAGCTTCCGGTTTTACCAAGGAGACACACAAGATATTTGCCCTCAATTTATTTTATTTTATTTTATCAAAGCAACACAATTTACAAAGTCATTCATAGCTAGGCTTTAGGCAAACCATGTTGGGCTTTAGGCAAACCGTGATGGGCATTAGGCAAACCATGTCCCAGCCCCCAGCCCACCACCACCAGTGTCAGCTGCCCTCCCCCAACTTTCGTTCCCAGCTTCCCTGTCCTATCTCCCGCCCAGCCTGCCCTCTCGAGAGGCACCTTTTTAAGTGTGTTGTCAAAGTTCGGGTCTCCTGATTTCAGTGCTGTTGGCTGTGTGGACCGGGTGCTTGGCTCGGGCATTCCTGACACCACCAGGAGTTGGAGCCCCAGTAAACCTGGAGGGCTGAGGCTGTGTTTTGGGCTTTCTGTTTTCTGTGCAATTGCTTTATTGTTAAAGACGAAGTTCTCACATCAGGGTCTACGTGAGTCCCTCAGCTTTATCCTCCTTTCATATGGGGAACCCCACTATGGGGGGCTCAGCCACAGCAAGTGGGAGCAGCTCTTTGGACCGATTTGATTTGTTCAGCACGTTCCTGCCGACTCAGGAGCATTGTGCCAGACTGGGTGTCGGCAGGCACCTCCAGTCTTCGCTTCCTTCCCCTTCACCCCTTCCCCACCACACACACACACACACACACACACACACACACACACATTGTGATATTGTGGCTTTGTAGGAAACTTCAGAAAGTCCTTAAGATTTTCCTCCAGGGGAAAATGCAAGACACTAAGGTTTGGGGACGGAGTAAGAGGAGCCTCATCTTCCATGTGGCTGCGTCTTGGGACGTTTCTACAGCTCGCTGGGAGCCAGCAGAGCTGTGGATTGACAGAGGAGTTCCCAGCCCTGCGCCAGGTCCCGGTGGCTCTGCGGATTACATCTGTGTTGCTCTTGTTTTAATTGAATCACTGCAAGTTGGGATTTCAGAGCGTTTCCTTCCTCACCCTTTCCGGTCTCCAGGACAACTCCCATAACCCGGGTGCGATCAGGGGGGACTCTGGGAGCTCCTGGCCAGTGGTCGAGTCTGGGTTACCCCCTAACATGTCAAGCTTCTCTCTTTGTTTAAATTTCCACAGTGTAGCAATGACGATAATAATCATCTCATCAGCTTTAAAATCCAGGAGACTACTAAAAGGAATGAGTGCATTTATTTGGGATCAAAGAATTGTAATTTGGGATGTGCAGATTCAGGGAGAAAAACTAAAGGTGGGCTTCTCCAAGGGGAGAGGAGAGGACAAAAGGGAAGTGAGAGGAAGAATGAGTCCGTGACTGAATAGATGTCAGCAACCATAGGGGAAATCCAAGGAATCGAGATTGCAGGCCTGGGTGGACGGAAGAGAAAGGGTTTATTCACGCAAACCAAGAGTTCAAGTCACGCTGCCGCTCTTGGCCCACACAAAGGGCCGCGACTCTGCCTTTGTGTGTTCAGGTGCAGAAGCAAGTAAGCGAGCAAGTGGGTGTACACAAGCTAATGTGCGTTTAGGCCACGGCAGTGATGCAGAGCAGAGCGTCTGCGTGGAGCTGGTGTTGCCCCCGCGCACACTCCATCACCACCTTCCTTTACAACTCCCCGTGCCCATAAATTTCCACCAGTTTCCCTCACAGCAAGCCTAAACTGTCTTGACTTTACATAAATTTTTTCTGGTCTAATTTTTTTTAAAACTCTAGCAAAAAAAGAGAAAAAAATCCACATTCAATTCTCCTGAAGAAAATGCTCATTTCCCCATAATTTTTTTAACAAATCATAAAGAGCTGTTCTTTGGGCCCACTCCAAAGGCCTGTCCCAGTTTAGCAAGAGAACACAGCAATGCAGTGGGGGGTTTTGTTTGTGTTTCATTTTGGTGTGTGTGTGTGTGTGTGTGTGTGTGTGTGTGTGTGTGTGTGTGTGTGTGGTGGCAATACTAGCACCATTTAAAAATGACTCCACAAATGTCAACTTGTCACCTCATTCTGCAGTTTGGCAGATTGAATAAGGAGCCCTAAGGAGCCCAGTGTTTTCCCAGCAAGCTAGAGATCAATCAATGGCAGGAGTCTAGATTCTGGAGATAGCGGGTGTCCGCCGTAATTATTGGAGCTCTGACGCCATCAGAAATAGCCTATGAATTGACTCCAGTAAAGTCACTGTCCTCTGCAGCTGAGACTCACCATTCCCACAATGTCAGATTTTAGCATGCAAATTTTTCTCCCAAGATATGTGAGATTTCCAGCATTTCAGCGTTTTATCGTCTTTCAGGATGAATCCGTGCTGCCTTCTGGGAGCAGTGCCATGTGTGGGGTACCATTAGGGGTGACCTGTGGACTGATGTGAGGGTAGAACAGGTGTTGAGGAAGCTAGTGGGGTCTAAGTGTGGGCTGGGCTGGAAATAAATGTCTGAGTGAATCAGATGTGAACAGATGAATACAAGGGAAGGCTCTCGGGTTGGACCCCCGAGCCAAGACTCAGGGTAGCTTAGGTAGCCTGAGTGTTGAGAAGAGCCACACTGAAGATTTTTAGTCCCTGGAAATAAGCCTCCCAGAGTCCAACACCACACGGGTAGGAAAGTGAACTGGGACTTGTAGACACAATGAAAAGTGGTGCCAATCCTTGAGATGTGGAAACGTGTGTTTTGGAAAACATACAAAGCCACAATATGGCTTGCTTGCATTTGTGTGTTTCTGACATGTGTTTGGGAGGTATTCGTGCATTTCCATTGTCAAGTTTGGGATGCATGTTAGATGTTGGGAGATTTCTGGTGAGGCACCTCTGGGTTTGTGGATGGACACTCCCACAGTGCCCCCCTCTGGGTTTAGGGATGTACACTCCCACAGAACCCCCTGAACAATCACAGCGGTCCCACAGCTGAGAGCACGTGCTCTAGTTCTTAGACGGGTTGTCTGGGGAGGTCATTTGTGTCCATGGCAGGGTGGGGGCCGGGAATATCTGTCACTTGTGATATTTCTGCGTGACCTTAGGGCCCTTTAGCGGAATTTGGAGAAGCCCCTCATTGTCATTCTCAGGAGTAACTGCCTCCCCCCACCTCCAAAGTGTCGGGTAATTACTGTGGCAGGGGGCAGCCCCGGAGCCCCACGATGCTTCCCTGTGTGCGCCACCTATGCATTGGGTCTTGTGAAAGGACATTTGCTTCCCGTTAACCTCAGCTGGACGTTTCGGACTGAGTGAAATATTTCTTCACAGTATGTAGCGACAGTGGCGGAGTGAGTGTCCTCTGGTCTCCGAGACTCAGCTGACGTTTTTGCTAAAGGCCTGACTCAGAAGCCAGGCTCAGAACCCAGACTGAACTTCGGAACCCAGGCTCAGAAGCCAGGCTAAACTCAGAACTCAGACTCGGAACCAAGGCTAGACCAGACCGAGGTCAAACTCGGAACCAAAGTTAGAATCAGAACCAAGGCTAGACTGAGAACCCAAGCTTGTAACCAAGGCTAGACCAGAGCCTGGGCCTGACTAGGAATCCAGACTAGCTGCGCGTAGCTCAGGCCCATAGCAAGCTTATTTTTTTTATTTATTTATTTTTTTTTATTTTTGGGTCAACCCGGTGATACTCAGGGGTTACTCCTGGCTCTGCACTCAGGAATTACACCTGCCGTTGCTCAGGGGACCATATGGGATGCCGGGGATCGAACCCAGGATGGCATGGGCCGGCCGCATGCAAGGCAGATGCCCTACCTGCTGGGCTATCGCTCTGGCCCCGCAAGCTTATAACTCTTTTAAAATTGATTATTCTATCTCCTTTCTTTCTTTTTTAAAACCTTATCTTTCCCTCCCTGGACATGTGTTAGGTTTGTACCTTTATCTTTATACCTAAATTTCTGCTATTGCTAATAAAAAGCCTCTGTCTAGTAAATGACTTTAAACAGTACCTGAGCCATAGAAAGCCCTTCTCGTGGCTAAGAGACCTCATTTTTGGGGATGGGGTTGCATACCTGTGGTGCTCAGTGCTTATTCCTTACTCTGCTTGGGGGTCACTCTTGGTGGGGCTTAGGACCAGATGAAATGCCAAGGATGGAACCTGGGTCAGCTGCATGCAAGGTAAATGCCCTCCCGCCATCCTATCAGCCCGGCACCTTAAGATACCTCATTTGAAAACTCACTTTAAACTGTTTTGTACTGGTTCTGTACCGAGACTGTAAATCAGGGGTGAACAAACTCGGGGAACGAGCACAGGAAGTAATTAGGGAATCACTTTGCTCCTCACGAAAGCAGTCGAACAGATCCGCTCATGGCTGTCAACACGTTTATCCCATCACACATGGCAGGCCCATCCGTGTCCAGGGGATGGGCAGGCTGAGTCCAGTCTTCCTTGGCTCCCTGGTGTCTGCCATGGCCACTGAAGGGTGTGGTCCTCACTTCCAAATGCCAAAGGAGAACTAAGGGCAGCTGTCAGGGAGGGAGTGGGGGCTAGGGAGAAGCCAACAAGTGCTCGGTGCCAGGCCTGGTGGGGTGGGAGGATTGTGCCCAAGGATGAGCAGCAGCTCCGCTTGGGTGCCAGGAGAAGTGAGCACGGCTGAGGGTAGGTGCAGGGGAGGTGAGCACGGCTGAGGGTAGGTGCAGGGGAGGTGAGCACGGCTGAGGGTAGGGGCAGGGGAGGTGAGCACTGCTGAGGGTAGGGGCAGGGGAGGTGAACATGGCTGAGGGTAGGGGCAGGGGAGGTGAGCACGGCTGAGGGTAGGTGCTGGGGAGGTGAGCACGGCTGAGGGTAGGAACAGGGGAAGTGAGCACGGCTGAGGGTAGGTGCAGGGGAAGTGAGCACGGCTGAGGGTAGGGGGCAGGGGAAGTGAGCACGGCTGAGGGTAGGAACAGGGGAAGTGAGCACGGCTGAGGGTAGGTGCAGGGGAAGTGAGCACGGCTGAGGGTAGGGGCAGGGAAGTGAGCATGGCTGAGGGTAGGGGCAGGGGAAGTGAGCACGACTGAGGGTAGGGGCAGGGGAGGTGAGCACGGCTGAGGGTAGGAAGAGGGGGGTGAGCACGGCTGAGGGTAGGGGCAGGGGAAGTGAGCACGGCTGAGGGTAGGTGCAGGGGAAGTGAGCACGGCTGAGGGTAGGTGCAGAGGAGGTGAGCACGGCTGAGGGTAGGTCCAGGGGAAGTGAGCACGGCTGAGGGTAAGAACAGGGGAAGTGAGCACAGCTGAGGGATAGGTGCAGGGGAAGTGAGCATGGCTGAGGGTAGGAACAGGGGAGGTGAGCACGGCTGAGGGGAGGTACAGGGGAGGTGAGCACGGCTGAGGGTAGGAAGAGGGGAGGTGAGCACGGCTGAGGGTAAGAACAGGGGAGGTGAGCATGGCTGAGGCTAGGTGCGGGGGAGGTGAGCACGGCTGAGTGTAGGAAGAGGGGAGGTGAGCACGGCTGAGGGTAGGAACAGGAGAAGTGAGCACGACTGAGGGTAGGTGCAGGGGAGGTGAGCATGGCTGAGAGTAGGAACAGGGGAGGTGAGCACGGCTGAGTGTAGGAGCAATGGAGGTGAGCATGGCTGAGGGTAGGTGCGGGGGAGGTGAACACGGCTGCCGGGATTGCCAGCTCCTCTCAGTTCTTCTCTGTATATCAGGTCAGTATTTTCCGGGAGAATCGCAGTTGTGTGCTTCCCGCGTCTCTCTATCTGTGCCTCTGCCTCTGTCTCTGTGATGGGGCTCTTTGGGGTCCCCCAACAGTATCAGGGTCCGTTGGTTTCTTGGTCACACTTGGGGCCAAGGACCGTCCCCTCAGGCCGATGAACAAAGAGCCAGGAGCCCAGTTTAGATAATCCAAGTCTTGGCTTCTTCCCACTTCACTCCACACCTGCTGTTACGCACACTCTCCGCCACACTGGCCGGCAGCCTCACACACACCACATGTGCCAACCATGTATGTGCTCAGCAACCCCTAAACTGCAAGAAGCTTAAAACCTCTGCAGAGGCTGGGGACAGGCATAACCCCAGGTCAAAGAGAGAGAGAGAGCTGGTTCTTGCCCCCATATGTCCCCAGGGCCACCACACCTGGGGGCCCAAGCCTTAAGAGAGGCTGATGGAGGGCATTGCTTTCCTCCCCCAGGCTAAGAATTATCATTCCGATACTATATCTAGTTCACCATAAACACAGCAAGAGAAGGACAGGCATAATAACTACACCCGAGATTAAATATGTAGGGTGAACTTTCATGGGGCGATCGCGGCCATGTGACCCAACTATGCTGTGCCCTAGTCAGGCTGATCATCTCCATCCCCCTCAGGGTCCTGTCTCCAACAACAAATGGTCTTTTCTTTGCGCCAAGGCAAGTTTTAAGTGCTCTGCTCCACTGTGAGGCTGTTCACGGCTCATCAGAACACAGCTGATTCTGGCCTTGCTCTGATCTTTTGGGTCAGAGCAGAACTTCTGAAAGTCCCATCTCGTAGCCAGGGTGGTCTCCTCCCGGTCCCATTCAGTCCCTCGTAGGGACCCGTATAGAGGAAATTACAGTCAACCTCAAGGGCATTGACACGCCAGTTAGAAAATACCTTTTAATGCATGTTCTGTAATCCATAGTCTGGAAGGGAAGGAAAAGAGAAAGAGAGAGAAAGGGAAAGAAATAAAGAACCTGCCATGGAGCAGGGCTGGGGAAGGGGGAGGGAACCGGGATGTTGATGGTGGGAGATGGGCACTGGTGGAGGGACGGGTGCTGAAACACTGTATGACCAAAACCCAAACATGAACTTTTTAATTGTATATCTTTTTATTTGTATATCTCACGGTGGTATAATAAAATACTTAAAAAAAATACGACCGGATGCCCAGGAGCAGTCAATTCAGATTGATTAACTCACCAATACCTGCCTCCACTCACACATCTCCCCCTACTCTCTCTCTCTCTCTCTCTCTCTCACACACACTCTCTCTCTCTCTCTCTCTCTCTTTCTCATCTCTCTCTCTCTCTTTCTCTTCCCCTCCACCACCTCCACTTCTTCTGCGAGCCGACTCTGGCAGCATTTACTGCTTTGGCGCCCTCAGGCAGCCTGTGCCGACCCACAGCTTCACCCACAGACCCCCAACGCTGTAGGGAACAGCCGGAACCAAGGTCTGTGCATGATATCCCAGCTGCCTGAGATAAGACAAGGACGCCTACAGCAAAAACACAGCAATGGGGCTGGACCTCTGTTATTGCTCAGGTGCTCTTGGAAAACCTGGCTCAGCTCTAGCCCCCACGGCAGCAGCCCCTCGCCCCTGCTGGAGACTCTCCCAGGAAAACTCAAGGCGCTGAGGAGCAGACTGGAAAGGGCGTATATGGGAGCAGAGGGGGAGAGAGGGACCCTTCTGAGCATGCTCAGTAGTGGCGGCCAAGGTGCTTCATTAGTGTTGCCCCTTGAAAGCAGAGAGGGGAGACAGATGGAGATGTGGGAGAGCATCACCCGAAGGCCGGGCTCAGGCACCTGGCGTGTCCTGAACCCACAGGCTGGAGAGGCAGCAAAGGGCCACTGGACCCAGCACCTGGCAACCTCAGCAGAATGCCTGACGGTGCCACGATGGCCGGTCTGTGTCTTCTCCAGACGACGTGTTTCCCTTCGCACATTTTCAGCTGGTGGCATGAGGGCAGTCTGCTCACTTCAGTACAGGCCGGCTGGTGACTGTCACCACTGTGACAAAATACATTGACACAACAGCTGCACTGTGGTTCACAGGGTCTTTCTGACTTGACACATCAAGCTCACCATTGCACAACTGTGGGACTGGCAGGCAGGGAGCTTGGTCCTGCAGGTGAAATTCTAATTAGGGTCGGGACGCCTATCACAGGCAGGCGACTCTGGTTTGATGGGGTCCCCAAGCATCATTTTTGGGTGATCCCTAAGCACGGAGCCAGGATAAAGCCGGAGCATGGCCAAGTATGGCACCACATCAAAAGAAGATCTATTGTGACAGCAGGGAAACAGGAGACAGTAGAGGGAGGCAACAGGTGAGGGTGTCTGCACACTGCTCCACGCCCAAGGGAGTGATGGGTGACGGTGTCTGCACACTGCTCTACGCCCCAGGGAGCGACGGGTAACAGTGTCAGCACACTCCTCCATGCCCAAGGGAGCGACAGGTGATGGTGTCTACACACTCCCCCATGCCCAAGGGAGGGGCGACCATGTCTACACACTCCCTCCATGCCCAAGGGAGCGATGGGTGACGGTGTCTACACACTGCTCCACGCCCCAGGGAGCGACGGGTGAAGGTGCCTGCCTGTCAATTCCTGCAAATCAGCCAGAAGGCATTGCATTTCTTTTGACGTTTTCAACAAATGGTTTTAAGACACACTGAATCTCATTTGGGGCCTTAAAGCTGAATTTAAAATCATGTGTCTAAAGTACATAAATATCCAAATATTTGAATTTCATATTGGTTTTGGTAAGAAAGTCCCATGAAGCAGTCTTCCCATCTCCCTTTTCAAACGGCTCCTCCGTAGGTGGTGTCTTGTCAGAGAGCGCCTCTCGAGAGGAGACATGGGGCGGGGATCCTGCTTGCTGGGAGAGCGTGTGGTGTTTATTACAGCACAGTCCCTGGCACTAAGCATAGGTACATGTATGTGGGAGAGCTTGTGGTGTTTATTACAGCACAGTCCCTGGCACTAAACATAGGTACATGTATGTGGGAGAGCGTGTGGTGTTTATTACAGCACAGTCCCTGGCACTAAACATAGGTACATGTATGTGTGTATATGCATATGTATACACACCCACAGGCATATAACATATTCATGCAATTCTCCGTTAAATGAAATATGCATAAAATTTTCAGTTAAAATGAAACTTCTACTCTGACCGATAATGTATATATTACAAATATTCTTTTTTATAATATCACATTTGTATTTGAGAAGAAACAGCAAAACTAAGCCCCTAGGATTAATGAAGGCTCTTGTGGTTAGCAGGGGGGAAAGTACAGAGGCAGGTAGGCAGGCAGAGCATCTGTGGAAGGGTGGTCAGCGGGTATGTGGTCAGCAGAAGTGGCCTGCCTGCCTGCCTGCCTACCTGCCTACCTACCTGCCTCTTGTTCTTTCTTTTCTTATTTCCATTTTCATCTCTCTTAATTATTTCTCATCTTTTCTCCTTTCCTTTCTTTTTCTTTCTCTTTATCTTTATTTCTTCCTCTTCATTTCTCCTTTCCGTGTCCCCATTTGTTTTGTTCATTCTTTTTCTATCCTTCCTTTCCCTCATTTCTCTCCTTCCTTCCTTCCTCTTTTTCTTTCTTTCTTGCTTCTTCTCATTTTTTTCTTTTCTTTTGCTCTCTCCTTTCTTTCCTCTTTCTATTTTCTTTCCTCTTTATTCCCCCTCCATTTCTCTTTTTACTTTCCTTTCTCTTCCTCCCTCCCTCCCTTCCTCCCTCACTCCCTCTCTGGGGAAAGGCCCCCTGCATGCTGTCCCTTAGAACACCAGGAAACAGTGCTAGTGATGTCTCTGCAGGGAAGCAGGTCTTCTTGCTAAGGGTTCATCTGCCTCCAAACTGAAGGTGCTGCTTGTGGTGTGCAGCAGGGGCGTGGCTGTTCCACAGCATTAGTGTTTTTATTTTCTTCAGACCTTTAGGCACAATAATATCCTCCTTCTGAAACCGTGGAGTATGGAACTCTGAGTTCCAGCCCCAGCTCTAATGAAAACAATCATAATAAAATGCCAAGCCCTGTTTGGGGTGATGAATATGTGGGTAGAGCAGTCAAGATGCATTCTTAACTTCAGCATAATGTATATTATTACCTTCCACTAAAATCAACCCAAGGCGCAAAAACTAAGTAGCCCATGGCGGTAAGACATTGAAAGGAGGGCCAGTGGGCCTTTCCCTTTCTCGCGCCCTCCCTCTTTCAGAATAACATGTTCTAGGTGCTGAGCAGGTGGAAGGGGCGGGGTGCGAGTCACGAAGCTGATGCAGGAGTCACACTCTCCTCAAGGGGTCAGCGTCTCCACACTCATGTTTTCCCCCTTGCTCAGGACCTGTCACTGCCATTTGTCAGGCATGGTGCTGCTGCCTTGGAGAAAGTTGGAACACATGTAACCTCCCTAGCTGTCTGCACAAAAAGGTCCAGTGAAACATTACGATGAGACTTAGCCATTTTCCTATCATGTGTGTATTTCAATCTAACTAAAGCCATGTGTGAGAAAGCTCTCAGTCCCCCTGGGGTGGCCTAAATGTGGGTGCAGATGTTTGGGATGGGCTGGCTCTTTAAATCAGTTGACCTTAAGTGAAACATATATCCATAGTCTGGTTGAGAGTCATTCAGTCAAAGGAAGGTATTGAGGAAAATGTATGGAGCCACCAGGAGGAAGAGGGAGCTCTGCCTGAGCACTGTTTGGATTCAGCTTGAAACTCAAATGAACTCAAGCTCTGATCTGGCAATGCTTGTGATATACGCTCCAGTTTCCTAGGGTAAATTAGGATGAGTGGATGGTGGGTGAGTGCATGAATGTGTGGACAGATGGATGGACAGATGGATGGATGGGTGGGTGGATGGATGGATGGATGGATGGATGGATGGAAGGATGGATGGATTCGTTCATAATGAATGGATGGATTGGTGGATGGATGGATGAGTACATGGATAGTGGGTGGATGGACATATGGTTGGATGGATGGGTAGATGGATGAATGGATGTATGTATGCACGGATGGTAAGTGGATGGGTGACTGGTTGGATGGACAGATGGATGAAGGGATGGATGCATGCATGGATGGTAGGTGGATGGGTGGTTGGATGGGTGGGTGGATGGATAGTTGGATGGATAGATGGGTGGATGAATGGATGATTGGATGGATGGTTGGATGGATGCATGGATGGTGAGTGGGTGGATAGTTGGATATATGGATGGATGATGGATGATTGAATGGATAGAATTTTAGTGGAAGGTAATAATATATATTATGCTCAAGTTAAGAAATATCAGTGACCTGAGAAATAGCAGTGACAGGTCCTGAGCAAGGATAGATGGATGGATAGTATTGGTGCCCAGCTAGAAATGGAGATTCTTGAAGATGAGATAACGTGACAAATTAGAAATTATAGGCACATGTTTGAAATAATAATGTCAAAACAGGCATCTTATAATAGTAGAAAGAAAAGGTAGGGTATTATGTGATGATTTGGAGTCTCATATGCATCATTACGTCTGAGAAAAGCTTGACACTCAGACATGTGGGTGTTTTCAGATTCCAGCCCAAAGTTGTGAACTGTGTTGAAAGATGGGATGTTTATCAGGGATCCCTTCCATCCTTATGAATCTTGAAGTAGCCCAGAGTCCCTCACAACTCTACTGAAGCCTTCAAGCATGTTGAATATGCCTGAGTCTGACCACACCAGGACCAGGAGACAGAGCCAGCCGACACTGTGCCCTGGTGGCAGGAAATCGTGACTGCGATTTCTGTGAGAACATCGTGAATCACTGGTACTTCCTAAAGAGAGGCGATGCTGAGAAAGTAAAGTGCAGAGGAAGAGCAAGAGGAATAAATGGAGTAAGTGAGTCATACTGAGTTCTACAGAGCCAAGATCCCACCTTTGAGAATGTGGACCTGTGTCACTTTCCACAGTGATATTCTCGTACCTGGACTCTAGCAAGACTAAGTGGCCTTACTTAGTGCCTGGACATTGGAATTAGTCAATACAGATGAGGTCTCACTGGCATTATTTCCCACTTACTGAGCAGTATAGCCCTTAGGGACTTCCTTCAGTATCCCAGCTATAAAAACAAGGTTCAGTGCTCAGTTCTAGGCTGGTATTATCACTTTTGATAATTATTAGCACACTGTCCCCCTTCCCAAACATGAACATCTTTGTAATTTTATATCTCACAGTGGTATAATAAAATATTAAATAAAAGGTCCAGTGAGTCAGAAGACAGAGCAGGAAAACTATGAAGCACACAATATGAGGGAGCAGGTGATTCCTGCCTGCCAGCATTGCAGCAACTGAACCATGAAGAAAGATGGCAGGTCCCGGCAACCTTGTACTCTGCGTACATGTTGGATCCATGTTAATCTGGTTTCTGAAGCTGCAGATACCCGAGTAGATGGGATGAAGCTGGAACCAAACAGGATTAGTTCCCTCAGTGACGATGGGATGTCTGTCATGTACAGGATGTCGGAGATTAGCTTAAGAGAGTAGATCACTTTTATGACCAAATATGCATGGACTCAATGGCTTTGTTGAAGACTGGGCTATTGGGTTGTTATTTAACCAATGTCTTTAAACGTGCTTTATATGCGAGTATTTCTCAGCGTTATTTAAAATGTGTGTATATGTCCTATACCCCCACTCTGTTTATCCCCTAGAATAATTTCTCTAGGTTTTGATTTGTCTGTAGTTCTTTCTGATGAAATCAGTCCTTATGTGATCCTTATTATACAATTTTCAAGTCATTTGCATAGATTAAAACCCAGGAATAAAACTTATAACTAGATTTGAAATTCTTATCGTATGGAGTCCTCATTCTTTGATTTTTATTGCAGCATAATTGACATCTGACATTATATTAGCTTCAGGTATACAACAAAAGGATGTTTCCATATGTGGCCAATGGCCATTAGTGTATGCCTATCAAAATTGGTGTTACGTATATTTACAATCTTCTTCCTTCTGAGAACTTTGGAAAACTGTCCCCTCCACTTCTTCTAAGCACATTTTTTTCACAGTGTCACTCACTAGTCACTGTGTGGGACATGGCATTTGGATTCATCTGGTTTCTGCAAGGATCTTATGTAAAAATCGCACCATGTTAAGATGTAGTTGAAAATGGGAGGAAAAAATGGAGGCATTTGCTGTTGTTGTTGGTTATTCTGTATACTTCACGCCTCCGTTTTCTGGCAAGTTCCCAAAGGTTGAAGCTGGAGAGGAAAACTCAGCACAAGGCAAGTCTGTTCCTTGGCTGTCCTGCTTCTCGGAGGAGATGACGCCTGAGTAGACGTGAACTATTCGGGAGGAACTCGGAGGGGTTTATGTTTAGTATTAATTACAGAACTGAGAAATGGCTCTCGCTCGCCAGAGCTGCCTTCAAACCTCTGCATTGTTCGCCGTGGTGGGGTAGAGACACCCATGACAGCAGATGAAGCCAAATAATTGTCACTCTTCCTTGGTTATGAGAAAAAATGACATGTGCATTCTTCTAAATTAAGTCTTTCTCACACAAATTACTGGTTGCCACCGTAAATCAAGCAACATGTGTTCTGAGTTCTGGCTGCTAGGGGATTAGCTGGTGAGCGGGGAAATGAGATACTTTTGTTTGCAGCTAAACCCGAGGTGACTTTTTTTTTCTATCTAAAAATAAGCCCACAGAGCCATAGAGAAGCCAGCGTGAGGGGGCAGGGGCTGGTGGGGGAGCGGGCTCTGAGATGCCCAGATTACTGGCTCACTTTGAACTGGACAAACAGGTAGCAGCTGCTCTACCCTCATTCTAGCCAACAATGAGACGTCCATTTCCATGAACACCAACAATGAGATGGACATTTCCATAGACACCAACAATGAGACAGTCATTTCCATAGACACCAACAATGAGACGGCCATTTCCATGGACACCACCAATGAGATGGACATTTCCATAGACACCAACAATGAGATGGCCATTTCCATGGACACCAACAATGAGATGGCCATTTCCATGGACATCTGCCCATGAAAGCAGTGTTTGAGTCCACCCGCCCCAGACATAGGAGCTAGAGGACAGTAAACCCCCGTGCCTGAGCTCTGAAGTCCTGCATGCGGCTCCTCAGCCAGGAACTTCGGCAGCCAGCAGGGACAAGGCTCTCCTAAGACCATCCTCCCCCTACGTGGACAGGTGGAGTCAGCGTGGCCATGCCTTGATGGAGGCTGTGCACGTTTCTCTTCATGGCACTGCCCAGGGTCTGTCCGTGCCTTGTGGGGGAGCATTTTCTTTTTTTTACATTTTTTTACATTTTTTACATGACTGTTAGGCTGTTAGGTCATGTAACTTTATTAACTGCCCCTCGAGGTGTTGCAGGTGTGACTGTGGTGCTCTAGTGTGTCGGCAAGTGGCAGACAGGAGACAGGCTTGTCTCTACCCAGGGCTCTGCCCCGGGGCCCTGGATGGTTGATGGTCTGACATAGAAAAAGACTGGGTCCCGGGGATGAACCCAGAGCCATGGCAGAGCCTAGAAAGCTCCCCTTGTTATATTTGATATGCCAAAATTAGTAACAATAATGGACCTCATTCCCAATGAATGGAGACCCGCTCAAGCAAATTGACCAATGGGAAGACAAGTGACAAGTGACTTTATTACATATAATAACTTAATATTTTACGTAATTGAGATCATTTAAAATGTCCAGGAAAAACATTGTACATTATATGCAAATGTCATGCCAATATTCTTTTTAATTGAATCACCGTGAGATGAGCAAAGCTGTCCCTTACGTGGTTTCAGTCGTGCCATGTTCCAGTATTGGGGAATTTCAAGAGAGCGTTCCTGAAACTGCCCCTCGTTGCTGCTGCCCAGGGCCGTGTCCACTCACTGCTTACATCAGAAAGTTCAGTGTATCTTGCATTGTTAGCGATTTTATTTACTTTTTTTCTTATTGGGTGTCACACCTGGCAATACTCAGGGGTCTGCAGTCCTGGCTCTGCAGTCAGGAATTACTCCTGGCGGTACTTGGGGACCATATGGGATGCCAGGATCAAACCTGGGTCATCGTATGCAAGGCAAATGCCCTCCCTGCTGTGCTATCACTCCCGTCCCTCAAAGACCTATTTCTGATGCCATGTGTTTATTTGTTGTTGCTGCTATTATTTCCTGGTGTTCAGCAGGGCGCCCTGTGGTCGGTCTGTTTGGATCATGAATTCTAAATAAGAGAAGAGCTGCAGCCCCTAGGCGAAAGGCCGTTCCCTCTCTGCGTATCTTCTCTGCAGCCTCACTGTCTGTTTAAGGTGGCCATGAATTGAAGGAAGTGGGTATGCTCTAATTCAGCTCACGGCCTCTTTTCAGGAGCATCATTTAAACACTAAAAGCAGACACGGCGGTCAGTACAGTGGATAACTCAGTCTAAGGGACAGACTCCAAACTAACACCACCGGCTCCAAACAACACTCACACCGCCCGGGCGGCAGCCCTCTCCACAGCAGCCTTCACACACAGTGGCCCACACCTCTGTGTTCTGGAACTTTCTCCCAGCTCTTGGAGCTCGCAGCTCTGGCCACACTCTGCTGCGTTTCTGTTCTAGCGGGTACACCTCGTTGTTGCCTTTCTAGAGCAGCGAGGCTGCCGCTGCCCTTCCCGGGGTGTTTGTGTTTCCTCTGGGTCGCCTCCCACAGTCCCATCACGCGGCTTCTCTGGGCCCGTGTCTAGGCCACACTGAGTGGACACCATCTGAGTGGGCACCATTGCCCGGGCCTGCAACAGGGGCTCCCGACACTCTGATTTCTCAAGGGCTATATGGACTTTGGCTACCCAGAGAGCGGCCTGCAGTGCTCAGGGAAGAGACCCCCATGCGCCTCACCCACGCTCAGTTCTGGAACTTTCTCTCTGTCTTTTGGAGCTGGCAGCCCTGCCCCAGCGTTGCTGTGTTTCTGCTTGGGTCGGTGAAGCTCTTCGTTGCCTTTCTGGAAACACTGGCTGCTCCATCAGCAGTGTGGGCGGGAGTGCTCCCTGGAGTCCTCAGAGTCATCCAAATTTGGCCGCCCCTTACTCAGCTCCTGATAGCACCCCCAAACAGAGCACTAATTACCGATCATGGAGTGAGGCTGATAAACACTCATTATCCGCCGTGCAGGAGCTCTGGAAGCAAAATGCGTTGTCTCTGCCTGCCATCCCTGCACGCGCGAGTCCTTCGGGCTGGCAGGGGCGCCGTGGGAGTGGCAGCAAGAGAGGCAGTTAGGACGAGCAGGCACAACTGGGGCTGACGCCACCCTCAGAGAAAGGCACCGGGCGTGGGCATGAAGCACTCGCAGCCCGCGCTTGTGCCGGGAATTCCCTCCTCCAACCACAGCCTCCAGTGGGGGCTTTTCTCCACCCCCTTAGGGGACCAGCAAGAGCAGGACTCCCTCCTGGAGAATCAGGTTCACCCAGACTCAGTGGGAACCGAGCCGGGCAGGGTTATGCACGGTGTGTGGGATGCGCTGGCGTGAGATGCGGGTTAGCCTCTGGACCTGGAGATTTCCAGCAAGGGGGTGGGGGCAGGACAGAGAGGGAGGGAGATAGAGGGAGACAGAGAGGGAGGGAGAAATGGGGACAGAGGCGGCGGACAGAGAGGAAGGAGAGAGAACAGAGGGAGAGACAGATGGAAGGCGGAGGGAGAACAGGGAGAGAGTTGGGAGGGCGGGAAAGAGAGAGAGGACAGAGAGAGGGAGGGCGAGAGGAGAGAGAGGTCCTGGGAGACCGGCTCTGCCCATATAGTGTGAGGTGGCCGACCAATCCCTGCCTGTTTGATGACCGTGGTCAGCTGAGGGAAGTCTCTGGAAGGTGAACAGCAGGTTTTAGTCGTTCTCTTTTCAGATGCAACATGCTTCCAGCTGGGTTTCCTCAGTAGTTGTGGGGTGTGTGGGCTGAGGTGCTCAAGGCTCCAGACAGGCTGTGTGAACTGTGGAGTCCCGGCGGAGTCAGTCGGAGGCTCTGTGAGCTGAGAGTTTGGGTCCCTCTATTTTGACCAGCGCCTGGTGAGCGCCTCTGGGCTGGTGAGGGCCTGGACACGGCTGCCTGTGCTCACACGAGCCTTTCGGTCAAATCCCAGAACAGACAGGAACGCCAGCAGCCTGCATGAGCAGGAGCTCAGGAGAGAGTCAGGAAGATGCTGCTTTGTTTCCGCTTTGTTGCCCCTTGCCTTTGGGAATTATTTAGAAAAGAAAATAAATCTCTTCAGTCCTGGCCTTCCCCCACCCCCCACTTTTATTTCTCAGCAACAACAACAACAACAAAAAATTCAAGACAAAGAAAGATTTCCTTAACAAATTCATCTCAACTGTCTGAAACCATTTTAAATGGGTTGAAGGAAACTTGCATTGGTGGACAGCTGCTTTGCTGGCTCTTAAAACGCCTTTGTTTTAAGGCGTTTCCAAGGATTCTTTGTCAGGTGTTAATCCAGGGTGGACGCCCAGAGGGAGGGAGAGGGAGAGGAGAGAGCCAGTGTCTGTCCTCTCCCGAAGAGAGACCTCGCTGGGGCCCGTGAGCCTGGACGCTGTCCAGTGTGGCTGCTGGTGGCATCAGAGGCCAAGCTGCAGCCCCCAAGACTGGGCTTAAACTGGGGAGGGTGGGAGTGACTCGAGTGGCTCCAGGTGGGCCGTAGAGGTCACGTCACTCCTGGGGCTTGCCAGACCTTTGGGAGCAGGAATACCGGAGCGCCTCTCACCGGGCTGTGCCTGACTCGAGGCCTGACCAATGCTCTGGACACTGTTGGCATCTGTCAGAATACGAGGAGCAGAGTTAGTTAGGAGCATGCAGAGAGCCACGGCTTGAGAAGGCCCTGACAATCAGCCTGGCTCTGGGGATGGCTGCGTGCTCAGAGCCCTCGGGGGTGGGTGCGCTGTGGCCATGGGGTAACACCAGGCCAGCGACCACCCCACAGATGCTGGACAGCCAGAGACTGGGAGCTCCAGAGCCCTCTTACCTGCACCGGGGCTAAATGCCGCCAGCCACACAGCTGCTCCACAGCGAGGGGAGCGAACGGGCCTCTCTACACAACTGCAGACCCGGGAAGGAGAAGGCAGCCTTGCTTCTGAAACCCCCGGCTTGCAGGTGGCTCGCTTTGCAGCCGCAGGAAGCAGAAAGCCTTCCTCAGCCCAGCCAGACTTGAGCGCCAGCCAGCCCGCAGGGGCCCGGAGCTGGTGAGAACACCACACACTTTCCCTTCGAAAAACGCTGCATGGGACTCAAATGCTTTATCAGACACTCGCTTTCACGCGTCAGTTTCCTGCTCTTAAAAGTCTATTGACTGTTGGACAAATATTTGTATTGGCGTGCTAAAGCTGAGAATCTCAGGCTTGTGTCTGCGCCCGATGTCGTTATTCAGATGAATCAATAAATATGGTTTTGGTAATGTGATAGAGGAGCGCCTCATTAGCCCTGACTCTCGTTCCACACTGATCTTGGTTTCTGTTTCCTGGCAGCAAGCGTGCCCCTTTTTGCTTTGGCAGGGCTGTGGTTCATGAGTAATTCATTCATTCCGGCCCCTCACACTGCCTCTGGGCTCCGAGCCCCACATCACACGGGAGAGCTGGAGGCAGCAGCCACCATGCCTGAGGGTGCCACATCACGCGCACCTGAGCCTCCGCCCGCGGGGAGTGCGAGAAGCGAACTTCACCAGAGGAGATGCCAGCACGGCTTCTGCCAAGATGGCTCAGCCACTGCGGCATCTTCCTTGCCAGCCAGCCCGAGGCTGCGAGTTTGGTTCCCGGTACACCCGCATGCCCTGAGAACGTCTGCCTGCTCCACTGTCCGGCTGCTCCGCTGTCCAGCTGCTCCACTGTCCAGCTGCTCCGCTCTCCGCTTCTCCGGCACCAGCAGCAGCATCCAGCTGTGCTGTGACTCACGACCGAGAGGCTAGTTGGCATCTTGCAGGGAGTGGCCACCAAAGGGCAGCACAGACCTTCCACGCGGAGGGGAGGAGGAGGTTGGCCTTCAGCGCCTTCGCTGTGACCTGCAGGGCAGCAGGATGAGCTGGAGGGTGCGTGTTTGCCCCTGACAGCGTGTTCTGCGTTTGGCTTCCAGCAGCGGCCTCTCCGGTCCATGCTGTCGCCCAGCACTGAACAGCCTGTGTAGCTCCCGGGTCTCCCACGCCGCCAAGGGGCTGAGGAATTTGCCGTTGCTGTCCTTTCATTTCGGGAGAGACTCTTGGGAAGACAAAAGTTTGTGATACTTTCTTTGGTTGATCGAATAGATTTGGCAGCCTGGGATGACTGAGTTTCCTTCAAAGTAAGAACTACATAGAAATTAGAAATGCGAAAGAAAACATTTAAAAGTCATCTGAAAGGAGCATTTCCCTTCGAATGGTTAAATGATTTGAGTGTTGGCTGCACAGCATTTTGGAGAGATAGGGTATAATATACAGCTCTGGAGCTCACCTCCGTGTTTAAGTACAAGTTGTCTTTGCTTTAATTGAGTTTTCCTATCAACCAGAGTAATCTCAACCACAGCATAAAAGTACACATTTATAATATCTGTTTTTGTCCCTTATCTTAGAAACACTTTCAGCTCAGAATGTCCTGGACTTTGATCAATAAATAACACTTGAAATTTACTAACTAGCTCTTCTGCAAGGCACAATTACTAAGAGCAAATTCCAGGGAAAATTTATTGCTAATAAATAACAATAAGAGGCTTACTAAAAGGATGTTTTGAGATGGAACCCTCAAGCTAAGGCTGGGTATTCATCAGATAACCTTTCTACATGCCAGAATTAGTCCAATTCTCCGTAGTTAAACAGGATTTTCTAGAAGACAGAGAGGCATCCCTGGTCTGCATTGATCAGGCTTTAATGACACAGCTTCACTTCCGAAAGTTCCCTTCAGGAATTCCTTCAGTGCTCTTGGAGATCCTATTGCGATGCTCTGTCTGGTGGATTAAGCATGTACGTGTGTGTGTTGCTTTCAGATCATTTGCCGGGTATACAGCTATTATCAGTGAAAGGCTGGTGTGTTATTGGAAATATTGACCTTGTCAGATTGTGACTGTGTGGGAACTGATCACGTGTGCCATGACACTGAGCTTCTCCTTCTGGAAAGAGCCTCTTTTAAGGGGAGGACAGATGTCAACTTGCTTTGATACCAGCTTCTCTGTGAGGTTTGCCCCGTTGCCCAGTTGTATGGTCACAGTGTGGCCACATGTACACCCAAGGCACAGAGGGAAACCCTGGGATTCTTTGGGTTACCAGTTGACTGCTCCCACAGTCTTTATTCCATCTAAATTGAACAGATTCTTTTAACATTTAAAAAATCTGCCTTGCAGATTTATACAGTATTGTCAGTTTATTGCCTGTGTTTTCCCAACTATTCTTAAAAGCCCACCATCGCTTCTACATCCTGAAACTCATGGTAGCACTAAAATGTCTACCAGAATCGGTGTGATTTGGGGGAAAGTTTGTCCACAGCTTTTATTTCTCAGTTCCTGGTTACTAAAATTAGCATTTTCTTCGTGACTGTGTTGAATGAATGAGCAGCTATTCGTGTATCCAGGGCTCATTAGAGAAAAAATCTTATTGCAAACTTTTCTTCTCTGCCTCTTCAGCTTGTAGAGGTGGTTAGACAACAATGATGTTTTAAAATCATATTTGAGGGCTTCTCAGTCCCAGGTCCCAGGTCTGAGCAAATGCTGCATCAGCTGAAGTTGCCGTCTTAGGAGCGTAACGACCCAAACTTACAGGAGGATCTTTGTTTTGGTCTCTCAGCCCCTTTGTGTCGTCACGCTCTGGGTGTGAGCGCAGCCTCCCCTCAGCCCCTTCCGTGTCGTCCCTTCACTCACTGGGAAAAAGTAGTGACGAGATACAAAAGGAAGGACCTCGAGCGCTGGCACAGTGGGTAGGCCACTGTGGGCAGTGCAGGCTTGACCCCAACACCCTCAGCATCCCCCATGAATACAACTACGGCTTCTTGAGAGTAATTGCCTGTTTTCCTTGAAGAGAATAGAAATGTAGCCCTCTAAGTGCTTATTAAATTAACTGTAATAGCATGTGCTCTGCTTACTAAATTTCCGGAGTTAGAGACCAAAGAATAAGAAAAGTTTAGGTTATTTTTTTCTTTCTTTGTGTTCCTTATCACAAAGGAAGTTTCTTATCAAAGGTAAGTGGTGGGAGCTAAGACCTTGACCCAGTTTTTAGGACAGTCATATATGCAAGCTTCTTAAACTTTTTCCATTCGCGATCTGTTTTCGCCCCAGACATTTTAGTGCTACCATGAGTCTATGGGCTAGAAGGTAGATGCGCACAGTGGGCATTCACCGGCAATAAGACATAAGGAAACGCTTTTCTAAGGTTCTTCATGTGGTTTGCACCCGCAGTTGGAGAATCTAGCGGTTAGAGTCGTTAAGGATTATTCAGTAAGAGGCAGGCTGTGTTTATCAGAGAAGATAGAAAGTATCGGAAAATACTTCTCTCTCCTACTTTGGAAACATGGAGGATCTATTTGACTTTCCAAAGCTTTGGAAAGCCTGTGTGTTGCTGCACAGATGAGCACACGTGCACGCTGGAGTCTGCCGTGGACGACCACCAGCTCCTGGATTCCAGGAACGCCTCCCGCTCCCTCTTCCTCCTGCCCGGGCGTGCACCTGAGCCCAGGAGCACCTGTGTCTGTCTTGCCTCTCCCTGTTGGAGAAGGTGCTCTGGGAGCAGTCGGTGCCCCGCCACCTCTTGGCACACTGTTCTGAGAACATCGGTCTTTTCGGCCATGGCCTCCTGGGCTCTGGGATTTAGCTTGTTGGCAGCTTTCCTTCCACGAGCCCCCACTAGCCCTTCCACACACCCCCCTCCCCACCGTGAGTCGACAGTGCTTTCGGACATCGCTGCTTGGTCCCTGCCTGGCTGATGCAGGCCCTCGGGGCCTCTGTTCTGCTGTTTCAGGAGCGGCTCCTGCTGTCTCTGCTCCCTGCGCACATAGCCATGGAGATGAAAGCCGAGATCATCCAGCGGCTGCAGGGCCCCAAAGCCGGCCAGATGGAGAACACCAACAACTTCCACAACCTCTACGTCAAACGCCACACCAACGTGAGGTGCGCTGCTCCAGGCGTGGGGCGCCATTTGCCCTCGGTGCTGGGGTGGGGTGGCCGGGATTGGTCTTACAGCATCCTGTCTCTTGTGGCAGCCCGTCTTGCCCTCTGCGCCTTCTGCCTCAGGGGCAGAACTATCCCAGGGAAATCAGAAAACAGGATCCTCTTTCCCTACTGGATTGAGATTTCCTATGGGGCCCTGCTCCTGGGTGGTGTCAGTCACAGAAGGAAGGCGGGGTCACAGAAGATATTCTGGGAACTGCACAGTCAGATCTGAGCATCCCTGGGCTCCAGGGCGGTGACATGGCAGGAAGATTGGAGCGGTCCGTGAGGATTCCTGCGGATGACACCGAGGGGCGGAGCGGGGGCGGGGGTGCAGCCTTTCTGAGTTCTGTTGCGCTGTCTCTTTACGGCATGTAAAGAGATGTCATGATTACCCAGGCATGTCGTAATTACCCATCTCTGCTCTGGAGCAACTACCCAAACACAGCTTGCTGAGCCCTGCTGAGAGGTGTAAACTGGGGCAGGTGCTGCGGCCTGCCGGCCTGGACATTTCAAGTTAGGGACTTTTCAAGTTGATTAATAAGAAGGACATTGGGGCCAGAGAGCTAGTCCGGTCGGTACTAATAGTCTTGTCTTGCACACAGCCGACTCATAGTCCAGGCCCAGCACCAAATATGGTGTCCAGTGCCACTGCTTGTGACCTGCCTAGGTTATAGTAGACACCACTACCACCCCTACACACACACACGCACATGCTCACAGAACATTGACAGGAGTGATCCTTGTGTTCAGACCCAGGAGAAAGTTCTGGAGTGGTCCAAAAAAACAGAAAGAGAAGAAGAAAATTTAATGGCAGTGTAAATGCTTTGCTAAGGCAAATCACCTTCTGATTCTAGAGCTTCAGAGAGTGTCCTGTCCTTAGTTAGTACAGGGGCTAAGGCACTACCTTGCATGAGGTTGACCAAGGTTCAGTTCCCAGCATGCATATATTCCCCCTAGCAAAGCCAGGAGTGGCCCCTGGGCACAGAGTCAGGAGTGAGCCCTGAGTACCTCTGGGTTTGGCCCAACACTTCCCTCTGCCTATCAAAATGAAAGGAAAAAGGAAAACATAGAAAGGTTAAACTTGAAGGAGCTAGTAGGGGAAACAGTTCAGCAGTGAGCAGGAACTCCAGAAGGCTGGATAAATGAGGGCAGAGCCAGGAATAAGGGCTTTTCTTAATTGAATCACCATCGAGTAGACCATTCTACGCTGTCATGGCTGGGTTTCAGTCACACAGTATTCCAGCACCCATCCCTCCACGAGTGCACATTTCCTAACACTGTTGTCCCCCATTTCCCTCACACCCATCCCTTTATAACTTGCCTCTGTGTCAGGCACTTTTCCTCTCTCTCTCTCTCTCTCTCTCTCTCTCTCTCTCTCTCTCTCTCTCTCTCTCTCTCTCTCTCTCTCTCTCTCTCTCTCTCTCTCTCACTTTTCTCTCCTTTGGCACATTGTGTTTCCAGAACAAGGCACTGAAGGGTTATCATACATATTCCTTAACATTCTCCTAAATGTTTCACCATTTGGTGAAATCAAATAAAAACTAAAGTGCATTCACAGTAACAGCCAAAATTATGTACGATACTGGCTTGTCTTGAGACTTTTGAGCATTTCATTTATTCAAAGACACACTTTCACAATATCTGGCAAGGCGATTTACTGGAAATTTCCCATCATGGACTTCCCTGCCTGAATGCCAGCCACCACCTCCCCTTGGGAATTCAGGAAATATGTTGCAGGGAATATGTTTAAGTCTTCCCTTGGGGATTCAGACCCCGTCAAGGCAAACACAGCTGCATCTCGGCAGGGGCCCTGGATAGCTCAGATTCTGCTGTGACAGGGATGTGCAGGTCTGGGAGGATGACAGAACATTCATCTGACAAGCATCAGAATCCTGGGGCCTGGCACGCTTTGTGTGTGCCTGAGAGAACGTCAGTAACCAGGCGTGCTGACAACAGATCTGAGAGGGCTCAGTAGCCAGACCTGATCACTGTAGATCTAAGGGATTCAGTAGTCAGACCTGATCACTGCAGATCTGAGGGATTCAGTAGACTGTTCACTTAGTCTGAGCACGGAATTGTGAAGTCTGAGGTCCATGTCTAGACTGGCAGGTGACACTAGTCCTTCTCTGTTGTAGAGTGGAGAAATGTGCCCAATTACTTGCTCACCTTCCACATTACAAAAGAATTTTAAACTCACTGAAGTGAATATAGGGAAGCTCCAGCCCAGCCTTCTCTCCATCTCCCCCAACATCCACATGAATAGAGCTAGGAAGCCGCATCGGAGTTAGAAAACCACACAGGCAAAACCCACAGCACTGCTTCCGATTTCACGGACGCACATACATGTGTTCATGTGTGTGAGTGCCTGTGTGCATCCCGCCTTATGTGGCATCACCCTGTGTACAGCCAGTATGTGCTGTTGGACTGTTTCCCAGAAGCTGTGGTGCCCCCTCCTTCCCTTTATCTTGGTGACCGCTGTCCTGTTCCCCACAGCTGTCGTTCTATCATCTCAGTGTATAAATGGAACCATACACTCGTATCTCCTGGTGACTGTTTTTTCCCATTCAACAAGATGTCCTTAAGGTCCCTCTGTCGGCCACCAGTCCTGCATTATCAGCGAGTTGCTCCACTGCCTGGAGTGGTCCTTTTGACATGGGAATGGGGGCCTCGGGCGCTCCAGATAGGGCTTTCAGAAGCTCAGGGTGTCGCGTTCTGAAAAGGATGGAACTTGGGCCTCACTCACATGAGACCTGTGCTCTGCTGCTGAGCCACACACCAGCCCCCTCTCAGCTATTTGTAAGAAAGTGGAAACCTCTGAGCCCTTCATCCTGTAACAGGCAGCGATAAGCAGAGCAGAGCTGCGGGGTGGGCAGTGCAGACGGCTCCCGTCGCACTTGGCACTAGGGAGACCTGCTGTGGTCCAGGGTCCCGCCTCCACTCGTCTCTCTGTGAAGATTTTCCTTCCATCTTTTTCACTGAACTTCTTGGAATCATCAGGGTCTGGCTTTTATTTTGCTGCTGCACGCTTGGAATTATTACACTATGGATTCTGTGTTGACCACATAGCAGTTCATCTCTGCTCTCAGACAGGCAGAGGGGCTGTAGTGTGAGGGCCCCCTGCCAGCAGCAGGGGCTGTCCTAGGGCACGGAAGGTCCCCAAGAGTAGAGGAGGGGCAGACTTTCCCCATTTCAAAAGGTAGCGTCCAAAACAATGTTAACGGGACGATGAGCGAAGTGTCCTTGTATCTGCTATTTGGGGAAATTCATTATATGAAAGCACAAATTTAAAATGTGAGAACACTTCTTTCCTTTCTGGGTTCTCCTGGGCAGTGCTCCCACAACCCTGCGCCCATGCCTGCAATTTCCAGCCATCTTGGATGGTGGTTCATGGTGAGGACCAGAGGCTGCAGTGCCCATGCCTTGGGCTGGCAGAATTTCCTGGGCCGCCCAGCGGTCGGGAGCCTGCAGTGCTACTTCCTGATTCTCGGGAGACTCTGTGGTTGAGGGATCCAGGGTCAGCCACACGCAAGGCCAGCGCCTTTGCGCCTCCCCGCTCGGGCCGACCCTTTCAGTAGGATGAACCCCGCCTTCCTTGACCAGCACGATGTGCTGAGCCTCTCCCTTGTCCACCCCACAGTATCCTGTACGCCGACATCGTGGGCTTCACCCGGCTGGCCAGTGACTGCTCCCCAGGGGAACCTCGTCCACATGCTGAATGAACTCTTTGGAAAGTTCGACCAGATCGCTGAAGGTGAGTCTTCCGGGCGCCTTCCAGCAGCCGCTCCTCTCTCCGTAATAGGTCAAATTGCTTTCAGTGAAGCAAGAGCTTTTTTTTTATTGAACGCCGCTTCCTTGGAAAGATGTGAACGAGGGAGAAGAAAGGAAAACGTGCTCAGGAAAACATGGTGTAAAGGAGACCGAGATCAGGCTAGCGGGGTGTCAGGAGGGCTGAGGAAGCAGCAAGCTGGAGACAGAGATTCTGAGCTTCCTCTTGGCCCTGGGCCCGGGTTAAACATCCAGAGAAGTTGTGGCGTGTGATCTGAAAACACACACTGGGTCTCCCTCGTTTACTGCAACTCTTGGGGTATCTGAGGCCGTCGATGACACTTTCCTTCGGGGCAGGCTCCTTTTTTCCTGTGAAGTCTCTGCATCTGCTTAAGTTTTCCAGCTGTTCCTACACAGGGCAGAGTGACCAGGTCTAAGTCCTGCACTGCTGGTGTATCTGCCAAGCCACGAAATAGCATTTGATTATGCTGATTCATATTCTTTGTATTTTGAAGACTTGGTTTCTTTTGCACTTTGCTACAAGATGTGTCTCACTGTGGAGCCACGTTGACGGTCCTGACAGCCCTCAGAGCACCAGATCTGGTGGCAGAGCTGATGGCCGTGGGTGCGCTCCCCCCAGACCATGGCACTCCTCCCTGGGGAGGATAACATTCAGGAAAGGGGCCAGAGAGAGTGCAGTGGTTAGGGTATTGGCCTTGCACCCAACCCCCCACCCTGCATTCTGTCCTGAGCCCTGCCAGGAGTCATCTCTGAGCACAGAACCAGGAGTAAGCCCCTGAGCACCGCCGGGTGTGGCCCCCAAATCAAATAATACTAATACTAATACTACTACTAATAATAATAATAATTTTAAAAAAACACTTAGGGAAATAGTGTCCCACTGCCCTTAGCCATCCAGGGGCTGTAGAGATGGGACTTATGGTAATGGGGGAGGAATTATCGCACTGGACGCGGTGTAGCAGCACCACGCATGTGGACTGTTGTCAACAACAACAATATCATTTTAATAGGTGACACGATCTTCCTGCCAACACGTAACTCTAGAATATTTTATTTAGAAGGTAATAAATGCACATCAATGCCTGTGGATATATTTAATCTCCACGTTATCAGCACAGATCAGCTAAGGAAAATAATGAAGATGACTTTATAATGCCGACCAAGGTCCAGATTAATCTTCAGTGACTTGCTGAAGGGTGGTTTAATACATTGTAGAGATGTTTATCAGACGCTGTGTCTGCAGGTAAAAATCTGTTTCCACTTTAAAATAATGAAGAAAAAACGTGAGCATCACAGGCAATCATTAAGCGCTTAATTACATCAAGTTCCCTCATGAGCTTTTTATCTTGGAAGATCCTCTCGCTCTTACATTTTGTCATCAGTGTTTGGGACCTTCAGGCTGAAGCGATTGATTCTCTGACGTGTCCTGCTGTTTATGTCCGTTTATTGATCAGGGTCCCCACACTTATTTGACCTACAGCCTCTTTGTTAGAAAAAATCACTGTGTCACTGTATCACTGTCTTCCCGTTCATCATCTATTTGCTCAAGCGGGCACCAGTAACATCTCCATATGACCTGTCTCATGCAATAGAGCCCAAGGGCACCTGTTTGCTCCAGGAACATAAAGAGCCTCAAACCATTCCTTCAGGTCATGGGAATGAGGTCTATAATTGTTACTGGTATCTGGCATATCAAATACGACACGGGTAGCTTGCCAGGCTCTGCCGTGCGGGTAGCATACTCTTGTAGTCATCTCAAAATCCAGCATTTATTGATGAACGGTGCGGCCGCTTGCAGCCGCAGAGCCAGGCTGTGATAGGCTGGTCTGCTGGGTGGAGTTCTGACGAGGGGGAAGTCTGGATATGGAAAATGGAGGTCCTCATGGAGTGGGGGGTCGCCTGGCTTGTTGTGAGGCTCTGCTGGGGTGGCGGGCCAGGGCTAGAACCTGCCAAACAAAAAATTTATAACAAATTTATTATTTGTTAAATTTCTAACAAATTTATTATTTGTTAGAAAATAATAAATAATAAATCGCTTAGCCCCTCTCTGGAAACCCACCAGAATAAGATTCCCCCGTTGCACCCAAGGCTGAGGCTGCCGCCCCCCACACACACACACACACACATCATTCCAGCATCTTGGGCGGGGGCCAGTGTCACCCACTTTGGGAAACTCCTCCCGGACCTTCTCTCCGCTTTCCCTCTGTGGCCTCTCATTTCTCCTGCGTTGGCCAGCGGTTCTGGGGGACAGTCCACTCTTGCCGGGTAATGGTGCCCAAGGCAGTGCTTCTCCCTTCTCATTCCACGAGGCCCCTGAGCCTGACGGCACAGCCAGAAGAGTCTGTGGTTAACGGTTCTCGGCAGACCTAACTCGGGACGTAAGTTCTTGCTGCAGCCACGGCCTGTGTCTTCTTCTTCCAGGAGAACGAGTGCATGCGAATAAAGATCTTAGGAGACTGCTACTACTGCGTGTCGGGGCTCCCCCCCATCTCCCTCCCCCAACCACGCCAAGAACTGCGTGAAGATGGGCCTGGACATGTGTGAAGCCATTAAGTGAGTAACACCCAGCCAGAGCTTGTCACAGCCTACTCGCTTTCCAGCGCCATCTCATGATTCTCCTTAGTTTTCTGCTACTGGCACTGTGCCAAGATGGTGGTAGAGCACTTGGGTTCAGCTCCTGGAACACCGTCTGGTCCCCCAACGCCACCAGGAGTGATCCCTGAGCACAGAGCCAGGAGTAAGCCCTGAGTCCAGCCAGATGTGGCCCGAAACAAAAGTAACAGACATGATTGTACATGCTAAGTACAGGTGCACAAGGACCAGCCATGTCTTTCACGTTTAGCTACAGCGAGACCGGGTTAGACGTTTGGAATATGATGTTGTTGTTCTCAAAGGTAATTTATATATTTTATTTCTTTTAAATGTTTGTTTAAAACAAATAAGGCTCTCCATCCTGTCTGGAACCCACCCTTATCTCACCCTCTGTAGCCCCTGATTCACTTTTATTCTGTTCCATTTATAAATCAGGATTATACCTTCTATAAATTCAGGGTCACTCTCTTCATTTCTTCTTTTATTTGTTATTTGCATATAGGAATTCAACAGGGATTTGCATCTTTTTCTGCTCTGCGGTTCCCATTTATTGTTTCCAGTAGCCTTTCAGTGGGGTCTCAGGGCCGTGTATGACCATATCGGTGATAATAGGTGGTTCCACTGGCTTTATCCCTTTCACTTCTTGTTTTCGTGTTCTTGCTCTGCCTAGGACATCTAAACTAAACCACACACAGGTGTGAGTAACCACTTTCTCATTTCGCTCATTTTAAAGAAAGAGCTTTTGATTCTTTTTACCATGGACTACCAATTGATTGTGGGTTTATATATTACTCTTTTCATACTGATATTTCTTCCTCATGCCCTAGCTTTATTGAGAGTTTTTGTCATGGTGCCAAGTGAAATGCTTTCTCAGCATCTTTTCATATTGCATGACGTTATCTTTCATCTTCCCAACCCCATGGCATGAACTGAGTTATATGGGGTGAATCACCTTCTCATCATCGAAATAAACCCCATTTAGCCATGATGCATGATCCTTTTGGTACATTGTTGAAGTCTATTTGTCATATTTTCAGACTATTTTGCATCTCTGCTCATTGGAGACCAGACTCTGTTTCCTTCTGTCTTCTGATCTGGATTTGGTCTCAGCATAGTGTTCACTTCCAAAAATGTATGGAAAGTGTCTCCCTCCCCCAGCAATTTAGAAGACCCAGAAGAATAGGCCTAAATTCTCCTTGAAATTTTGGTGAAATCTACCAATAAAGCTATGTGGCTCAGGGCTTTTGTTTTATTGAGAGAATTTTATCTCTGCTTGCAGCGTCTGAGGGGTGCTAGATCTCTTTACTGTTTCTGTTTCCTCTTGTTTTCCTTTGGGTAGGCTTTACTTTTCTGAAAATACACTAATTTCTTCAAGATTGTTAAATGTATCGGCATGCCTTGTGTGTCTTAAATCCCTTTGCATCTCTCTGCTGTCTGTTGTGAGTTTTCCTCTTTCCTCTCTGATTCTTCCTTAGTGTTTGCCCTTCCTTGTAAGGCTGGCTAAAGGGTTTTTGCCTTTATTTATCTTTCCCCAATATCAGCTCTACTTTCATTAGTGTTTTGTACATTTTTTTTTCTTCTGTCTCATTTGTTTCTGCAATACTTCATTTTTAGCGATCTCTGGCTAACGCCACGTGTTGACGGTACAGTGGACACTCATGGTCTTGGTGCACACAGTTATTTCCCCTGGACGCCACACCAAAGTGTCCACCCTGATTTTCATGATCTCTTTCCTTCTACTGATTTGGGTTTTGTTTGTTGTTCTTTTACCTGTTGATTTCGGTGTGAGGTTACGTTGTTTTAGTGTGATTTTCCTTGCATCTAGATGAAGAGTGGATCTCAGTCACTGTCCCTCTCAGTACTGCCTGCTCAGTACCAGTCATCGAGTTGTCGTCCAGAGATTCTGAGGACAACTTGTTTTCATTTTCACCTCAGTGAATTTTGATGTCTGATACTCTTTCCTCATTCACCTGATGGCTACTATGAATCTTCTTCGTTATTTAGTTTTTTGGGGGTTCTGTTTTATTTTTTTTAATTTTTTTATTATACCACCATGAAATATACAGTTACAAAAGTGCTCATATTTGAGTTTCTGTCATACAGTGTTCCAGCACCCATCCCTCCACCAGTGCCCATTTCCTTCCACCAATGTTCCATGATTTCTTCCCCTCCCCAGCCTGCATCAATGGCAGGCAATTTTCATCTCTCTCTCTCTCTCTCTCTCTCTCTCTTTACACACTGTGGCTTATAATACATACAGTTAGAGGTTATCATGTATATCCTTTTGCCTACTTTCAATGCTCCGTTTTGTGCTGGTATTATCATTTACAATAATTATTAGTACACTGTTCCTTTCTCTGTATTGCCTAACCTCTGACTCCACACATTTGCAGTAGGTTCTACCCACTGACAAAACCTCCTGATCCATGTTTTTCCTGGCCTTGGATATTGGTATCATGCTTTTTTTTTATATCCTGCAAAAAATAAATGCAGTCATTCTATATCTGTCTCTCTCTCCTTCTGGCTAATTTCACTCAGCATGATATCCTCTCCATGTCCATCCATTTATAGGCAAATTTCATAACTTTGTTTTTCCTGACTGCTGTGTAGTATTCCATTGTGTAGATGTACCACAGTTTCAGATAGAAATTGTGTCAACTATTTCTCAGACCATGATGCACTGAAAATGGAAGTTAACCACACACAGAAGCAGGGAGTCAAACCAAACACCTGGAAACTGAACAGCTCACTGCTGAATCATCTTCTTTAGTTCCACATATTTAGGTTTTCTCAGGTTTTCTTTGTATAGCTTGGTTCTAACTTCACGGCATTGTAATCAGAAAATTACTTGATATAATTTCAATCTTTATATGCTTATTGATAATTGTTTTGTGTCCCAGCATATGGTTAATCCTTGACAATGTCCCATGTGCACTTGAGGGAAAAAAATGTAAATTTAGCTATTAGGGGTGAAGTGTCTGTAAACTATTAAACCCATCTGGTCTAGTTCATCAATTAAAGCTATTGAGTCCATGTTTATTTTCTGTTGTGTTGATATATGGGGAGATACACTTTTCTTTGTTTCAAAAGTTTTAAAAATTTTCTATTTGTCTTAAGAACAAAAATCCATGCTCTCATCATCGCTCTCGATTAATGTCAAATATTCAAGTCTAAGAGCAAAAGTAATTTATAACATTGTGTAAATGACACAGAAATCCAGTCCAGAGTTCCTTCACTGTATCACTGTATCACTGTCTTCCCGTTCATCATCGATTTGCTCGAGCGGGCCCCAGTAACATCTCCATATGTCCTGTCTCATGCTAGTAGAGCCCAAGGCATCTGCTTGCTCCAGGAACATAAAGAGCCTCAATCCATTCCGGAATGAGGTCTATAATTGTTACTGGTATTTGGCATATATATCAAATACAACACGGGTAGCTTGCCAGGCTCTGCCGTGCAGGTAGCATACTCTTGTAGGCATCTCTAAGTCCAGCATTTATTGATAAACCATGTGGCACCGCGGCCGTGCAGGCTGGGCTGTGATAGGCTGGTCTGCTGTGTGGAGTTCTGAGGAGAGAGAAGTCCGGATGTGGAAAATGGAGGCCCTCATGGAGTGGGGGGTCGTCTGGCTTGTTGCGAGGCTCTGCTGGGATGATGGGCCAGGGCTAGAACCCACCATCCCTCCCGGGCACCTCGTGAGCGGCTGGTCACAGGGAGAGCCAGTAGCAGCTCTGCCCCATGTCTGCGAGTCTCTGGACCGGCATACCTGAGCCGGATTTAAGAAAGACTGCTGCAGGGTGGAACTCGATGAGCCGGGCGCTGATAGGCTGGTCTGCTGGGTGGAGGTCTGACGAGAGAGAAGTCCGGATGTGGAAAATGGAGGCCCTCATGGAGTGGGGGGTCGTCTGGCTTGTTGCGAGGCTCTGCTGGGATGATGGGCCAGGGCTAGAACCCACCATCCCTCCCGGGCGCCTCGTGAGTTCCTTCATTAGTGAAAATTACTAAGCCATTTATTTTCAGTTTGTATTTATATATTCTTCATTTTTCACTAACTCTTTCATTGTAATTCTAAAGATTTGCCTCCTTTGACTAATGTTATCCTTGCAGTTGACAAGCACAGGTGAAGCGTGAGGCACGAGGTTAATTTTCATTACCAGCACCTAATGTTTCTCTTTTAATAATGCCCTTTATCACAGTCCAGACAGTCTTGTGAGGGATCCAAGCTCTTGTTTATTGATCTCATGACTGAAAGATTATGGTTTCTTTTTGTTTTCTCTCCGGTTGGGGCTTAAAAAGGGATAGAATCCTGTGTGTGTGTGTGTGTGTGTGTGTGTGTGTGTGTGTGTGTGTGTGCTAACTCCTGTCTGTGAACTGGAATAAATGTGACTCTGTGACAATGCGTCTGTTCCACAGCACCTTCGCGCACTGGTGTGTCATCAGCCACCTGACATTTGCATTGTCTCTGCATCCTTAAATGTATAAACCTGTGCCCAGAGGCAGCCTGCTTTGATCTCAAATGCAAGGTGAAATGGTTTCTGTGAGGGGGTTTTGTGAAGGGCAAAATTAGGAACATTTGTAACCTGTTTCACTGATTAATCCGTGCTTCTGCACAACCTAATTTCAGCTGGGAAGCAGCAGTTTTCCAGTACCACCATCCTTACCTTAGTCTATTGTGTTCGAGAACCTTCAGGGGATAAAAAGCCTTATGTGTTGTCCGCTCTTATGCCAGCAGCTCACGCGCACTGCGAGGTGTACTTCCTGCCATAGCTTTATTATGAAGAAGTGTCTAGAGTTAATATCACGTGCCGGAAGCTGAGTTATTTTTGTGTGTACAGCAAGGCGCCGTCCGAAAGGCTGCAGGACCTCAGTGGCTCCTGCCGGGATGTGCTGGTCGCCTCCAGACCAGCTGAGTGTCCGCAAGCTCCCAACACCCTAAGCTCTCCCAAGCTCTCAAGCCCTCCCGGCCTTTGCTCCACTTTCTGCCTCTGTGACTGGGTCTATCCCAATCGCTCCTGTGGAAGTGACGTCCCATCTTTCTGCATGTTGCCTGGCGATGTTTCAAGGCTCACCCATGTTTAGTCATGGGTTGGTGCCTTTGGTAGTAGAGGATGTGCCCCTGACAAGTTGGACTGTGTTTGATTTTTTCATTTGTCCCTGCACTGTATGTCTTCTGTGCCTGGAGAGTCAGGGCGCTAAGCGGGTTTGTGGGTGCATTTCAGATCTGTGCTTAGAACTAAATCATCCCCTGCTCGGGCCGTGGCCTGCACCCTTGCAATCATCCTGAGTCCTCTCTCTTCCTTGAAATCCTGTTTGATGCAGACATTTGTCAAAGCAGCCAGTAGTAGGTCACTTTGTTTTACCTCCAGTGAAGGGCAGGGAGAGAGCATCTGAGCAGATGCCAGAAATAGGCTGTTCGTGCTCACATCCAAGGGAAGGCAGTTTCCAGGCTCTTTGCAAGAACCACCGGAGGGTTTGGCAAATGCTGGCCGGGTTTCCCTCTGTGTTAGCACCTCCTCCCTGGGTAGCAAGGCACCGTGATGGGTGTATGCAGCGTAGCGCACACTCTGGAATAACCCCGTGCTCACATTTGCTTCCCAAGAACATCCACTTAATCAAAGAAGTCACATTCAGGACCTGATTTTCTGAGCCATGAAGGTTCCTCCGAGCCTGCCAGATTCATCTCTGACTGTTAACTGTTGGGCTTGTAAATGTTGCCCTGTTCTGTGGCTGACGAGATCATGTCTACCCGCAGGAAAACCTGTGGCCAGTCAGGTCCCTTGGCCATTTCTTTTTTTCCCCTAAAACTGACACAAAAGACATGAAACTGTTCTAAAAGTCACAATTGTCAGCTGTCACTGATTCTCCAGCCCTGCGTTCCGTGGCTGTTTGCTGACCAGATATGGGGTGGAAAGTCCCTGTGGTTGGAACTGTTCCCTCGAACGTGATATCTTGAGAACAAGAATGTTCCAGAACAGAATCCTCAGGGCCATTATTTCCCAAAGAAATAAACACCCATCCAGTGTGACCCGAGTTAGCCGGTAACCTGGAGTCACAGTTCTGTATTACGCTAGACCCTGAGCCAATTGGGGGTGCTACCACAGGAGTCACGGGTCTGTGTCAGTCGATCCTGAGCTAATGGGGGTGTTACCACAGGAGTCGCAGGTCTGTGTCAGTCGATCCTGAGCTAATGGGGGTGTTACCACAGGAGTTACAGGTCTGTGTCAGTCGATCCTGAGCTAATGGGGGTGTTACCACAGGAGTCACGGGTCTGTGTCAGTCCATCCTGAGCTAATGGGGGTGTTACCACAGGAGTTACAGGTCTGTGTCAGTCGATCCTGAGCTAATGGGCGTGTTACCACAGGAGTCATGGGTCTGTGTCAGTTGATCCTGAGCTAATGGGGGTGTTACCACAGGAATTGCAGGTCTGTGTCAGTCGATCCTGAGCTAATGGGCGTGTTACCACAGGAATTGCAGGTCTGTGTCAGTCGATCCTGAGCTAATGGGGCTGTTACCACAGGAGTCACGGGTCTGTGTCACACTGGATCCCAAGCCCAATGGTGAGTGTCACCACATGGCCCAGCAGAGGCACACAAAGAAGTGGAGCCATAGTGGGGGCCCGCGTCGGTCCCGAGGCAGAAACACCAGGCCCCAAGCCCTCCTGTGCCATGTCATGTCACGTGGCGCCGCCATCCTCTCAGAGGACAGAGCCATCCAGGAAGTAGGGACCAGATGACGACGCAGCAGCCATAAGCCCTCCCTGCTGCAGCAGCTTTAGTGCCTGGTGATCCCTGAGCCAGGAGCTGCTGTGACCCTGGTGTGGGCAGGTGAGAAGGTGCAGATGACCTCAGCTGCCTAAGAGCTCAGTCGCCCTTTGGCAAAACTTTGTTTCAATTGATTGGGATTCTGAGGTTTACAATATTATTAATTACATAAGTACAACCCCACCCCTCACCGTGTATCTACCTCACTCTCCCAAAGACCTCAACACCCTCCCTTTCAGCTTCCCGCAAACTCAGTTGTGTAGTCGTGTTGCCTTTCTTGCTGTGTATCTTTAGCACAAACTAGACGACAGAGAGGAAGGTAGGGGAGAGGGAAGGACTCCTTCCCGCATATACGACAGAGAGGAAGGTCGGGGAGGGAGAGAGGGAAGGACTCCTTCCCGCAGAAGGGAAGAGCTTTCTGCGTTCTTTTCCCAGGAGGCCATTTGTTTTCCTCCGGGATCTGTGGTTTGGCTTTTCCGCCCTTTTCAGTCTGCTTCACGGATGTTGTTGTCTCTGTGAAAGCTCTCACACATGTTGGCACATACACACATGTTCAGAGGTGCTGGGCCCCTCCTCCTGGTTACTAAGCCCCAGCTCTGCCACCAGGAGCATTCGGGATGCTTGTGGAATGTCCCATAGGCATCTGTCTAACGAGGGACACCTTCTGGGTCCCTGTCACAAGAATCTTTCCATTGCGAATGTGACGATGAGGTGGAACTACACAGACATTGCCACTCCCTTGCCATGAACTCCATCTCGGTGATGGGCTGTCTAGTCAGGGTCCCGGAGTTGAGTGTTTTTAAATGATTTTCAATACTTCTCTTTCAAGGATGCCTTCTTAAAACTTTTTCAGTAGCACCTCTTGAGTGTGTGTGAAGGAATGGGCATGGTTCTTTCATCTTGTGGTGTTTCCCTTAATCTCTAGTTAAGCTAAAGTTGTTATTACGGTCACTGGCATATCACACTGTTCTCTCAGCAGCAGAAAATGCTCAATTGGGGACATAAACACCAGAACCGCGGATCTGTGATTTGTGTTCTGTGATCATTCCTGGCATTTCTGAGCCATGTCACATGATGTTAGCATGAAAACATGAGGCCCCAAGGGCAGGTGCACGGGACACATTGTCCGGGCTGCCCCGCTCACTGAGGCTTTCCCAGGCAGCTGGGGCTCTGAGGACAGCATTTCTCTATCCTGAGAGCAGCAGCCTTCTGCCATGGCGGGTGTTGGTGCCTGTGCCCAGCCTGCGAGGGCTCCGAGTCCTAAAAGCCCCAGAACTGATGGCCTTGCTGGAGAGGATGTCCCTGGTGGGTGACACCTTGCCTTCCCTTCAGGAAAGTGCGGGACGCGACGGGCGTGGACATCAACATGCGTGTGGGCGTGCACTCCGGGAACGTGCTCTGCGGAGTCATTGGGCTGCAGAAGTGGCAGTACGACGCTGTGGTCACATGACGTCACCCTGGCCAACCACATGGAGGCTGGGGGTCCCTGGGTAAGACCCTGTGTTTCTCTCCCTGGCTGCCTGGCTTGGCTGGCGGGTGGGCTGGTGACTGACCGCTCACTGCTCTGTGCTTACGGCTTTCTCATTTGGTGGACAGTGGGGAAGGGTCACACCGGTGATGCTCAGGAGTTATTCCTGGCCCTTCACTCAGGAATTACTCCTAGTGTTGCTCGTAGGACCCTATGGGATTCCGGGATTGAACCTGTGTTGGCTGTGTGCAAGGCAAATGCCCTCCCCAATGGGTCAGTAGCTCTTCCTTCACACGAGTCTTCCGCTGCCCTGCTTATGCCTCTGTCATGACTTTCAGCCGCGTCCACATCTCTTCGGTGACCCTGGAGCACTTGAATGGGGCTTATAAAGTGGAGGAAGGAGAGGGCGACATCCGGGACCCGTATCTGAAGCAGCACCTGGTGAAGACCTACTTCGTCATCAACCCCAAGGTGAGCAGTGCCAGAGCCCCGTCAGCCCCAGGGCAGAAGCGAAAGGGCGCGTGAGACTGTCAGCCTCCCAACATCAGGTGCGTGACTGTCAGCCTGTGTCACCAGGCGCATGGCTGTTAGCCCTGTGTCACCAGGCGCATGACTGTCAGCCCTGTGTCAGCAGGCATGTGGCTGTCAGCCCTGTGTCACCAGGCATGTGACTGTCAGCCCTGTGTCACCAGGCGCATGACTGTCAGCCCTGTGTCAGCAGGCGTGTGGCTGTCAGCCCTGTGTCATCCGACGCGTGGCTGTCAGCCCTGTGTCATCCGGTGCATGGCTGTCAGCCCTGTGTCACCAGGCGCGTGACTGTCACCCCCTATGTCACCAGGCACATGACTGTTAGCCCTGTGTCACCAGGCACGTGACTGTCAGCCCTGTGTCATCAGGCGTGTGACTGTCAGCCCTGTGTTACCCGGCACGTGGCTGTCAGCCCTGTGTCACCAGGCGCGTGACTGTCAGCCCTGTGTCACCAGGCGGCGTGACTGTCAGCCCTGTGTCACCAGGCGCGTGACTGTTAGCCCTGTGTCATCCGGCACGTGGCTGTCAGCCCTGTGTCACCAGGCGCGTGACTGTTAGCCCTGTGTCATCCGCGCGCGTGGCTGTCAGCCCTGTGTCACCAGGCGAGTGACTGTCAGCCCTGTGTCACCAGGCGAGTGACTGTCAGCCCTGTGTCACCAGGCGAAGTGACTGTCAGCCCTGTGTCACCAGGCACAACTGTCAGCCCTGCGCCATCAGCCAAAATTCAGTGTCAGTCCTCGGCCCTTGCTGCTTCTGCAGTGCCTCTAAACTCATGTCTGAAGATACGGACTGTGGCTTTTATCATGAAAAGCAACAAAACTAACTCCTAGACTCAGCGAAAGTGGTGGGCATGGGGTGGGCAGGCGAGGAATGGCTGCACCTGGGCGGGGCGTGATGGATCCTGTCCTAGAGAGGGGCTCAGTTGCCCCTGAGCTTCCATGGTGGTATAAATTAAGGATAACTCCATCGTAAGAGGCAAATAGAATGTTAATAAACAGCCAAGTATTTAGAACCGAGTAGAAGTTGTGCGTGAGGAATGTCCAGATGGGTAACATGGTGGGTGAGGAACATCGCGTATGACAGTGGGAGAGGAACGTGGCCAATGAGGACGAGCCTCTGAGGAGACCCGGCACTGTAGCTGCCCCATTTTGTTCCATCCCTCTTGGGAGACCAAGCCTGGCTGCTGGGAAGGCAGATAGAGACAGACCGTTTAGGTCTCGGAGCGAGAACTGGGTACAGCACTTGCCTGGAGTGCAGCAGCCGGGCTCTGTTCACGGCGCCGTAGCTGGTTCCCAAAAACCACCAGCAGTCAGCCTGAGTACAGCCAGCTGTGGCCCCAAGACCAAGTAAATAAAGGGAAAATAGGTTTTGTTCAGTCCTTCTTATGATCCAAGTGTAATGAGGTGCAATATAATGAGATGGAAAAGGTGCATCACTTTATTTAAGTGATGTTGAGGAGTACCAGGAAATGCTCCCACTCCTGACGGCCTGGTTGCAGTGCACTGCCACTGGGCCCCGCACAGACCTCACCTAGAAGGTTTTCCAGCCACAGACAGCCACGAGCCGCCTCTCACCGTGGCTCGCCAGAGCGCTCCTCTCTGAGTAACTCCCAGGTCCCACCCAAACGCACTCGTGTGCTCTCTACAGATTCTACAGATTCGGGGGAGGAGGACCCCAACAGCACAGCTTGGAAAAATTGCAGGGAAGCAGGAACACGCCTGAACTCTCAACGCCAGTGCTCAGAGAGGGGCCATGATTGCCCCGATCCCTGTTTCAGCCCTGCTTCAGAGACGGACTTGCCCTCACAGGCTGTGGCCCGGAGATAGTGTGTGGCCACAGGAAGGTCGGGGCCCGGGGGCGGGGAGGATGAAGCCATGGTAAAGCGGAGGCAGTCACAGAGACAGTTTCCTGCAGATCAGAGCCAAGCCCAGCCGCTGAGCCACTTAGATACCAGCCCCAGCCGCAGCCCGTGTGACATCACGGACAGCTCAGGTGAAGCACATCAGCTTCTGTGTTTGAAGAATTTTCTTACCAAGACATTATGATTTGTTTTTAACCAGAGTTGCCATTCTCAGTCAGCCTTGCTCTGGGAGTGAAATCACTGGGGTACCCGCAGCCTGTGCCCCTGAGGGCCAGGGGCCGATGGGAGGAGCAGAGGGCAGGGGGACGGTGTCTGCAGGCAGCCACGGGCCTGCACATGGGCGGTGCCAGCTGTAATGATTTGTTTCTCACCCCCAGGGAGAGCGGCGGAGCCCCCAGCACCTCTTCAGACCCCGGCACACCCTGGACGGGGCCAAGATGAGGGCGCCTGTGCGCATGACGCCGCTACCTGGAGTCCTGGGGCGCAGCCAAGCCCCTTCGCACACCTGCACCACAGAGACAGCATGACCACGGAGAACGGCAAGATCAGCACCACGGTGCGACCCCAGCCCCCAGCTACCACTTCCTTAGGGCAAACCTGTGGCTCCATCAAGAACTCTGGGCGATTGCTCAGGGGCTGAACCCAGAGTGATTTTTTGTGGGATAATTTTATAACCCAAGACGGTGACTTACAGCTGACAGTAGTCACTGAATGCAGTGAATCTTACCAAGGGGGTTAAAGCCTGAGACTCTAACAATAAAGAACAAAGCCGTGAGGGCCCAAGCGCCTGTCAGCCCCTAGGACAGTGTGTTATTTAGTGCTCTCTCTTTCCCATTCTCCATTTCCCAGTGGGGCAGAAAGTCCCAAAGTTCCTTCCCGTTAAGGACCAGTTGGATCTGATGGCTGCAGCAGCGATAGAAACTAGAAGAGCCCAGACCCCGTAGGGAGGAGGACAGCGAGTGCAGCCGGGCACGGCGACGGTGCAGGCATTGTTCCCACTAGTTTAAAGCAGTCTCCAAGAACACATTCATCGGTAATGCCGTAGCTGTTTTAGGGGATGCAGCTGACGCTGTAAAGGCAGGATGCACTGCTAGTGCTAGACTGTGCTGGCAAATATAAGGGTCCTCTCCCTGCCCCCCAACTCCCAGCATGTCACGGTGAAACCCCGGACTCAACAGGGAAGAGGGGACCATCATTTTTCTTTGGTTTAGATGTTTTCCCTCAGAAGCCTTTGTTTCCCAACTAATAACTAAAATTCAAAAAAACAATCCTGATCCATCAGGTACTCATTGAAGAAGGCAGATCACTGGCAAGCCCAAAGAGCAAGATCAGCTCCAGTGCAGGCAGGGTCAGGTGCAGGGGGAGCTGTCTCCGGCAGTGGGGAGGTGCAGGGGGACACACAGCTCAAAGGGTGAGGCCGTTTACTAAAGCCTTGGCGGAGTCTTCGCAGAGTCTGGGCAGGGTCGGGTGGAAGGCAGGAAAGTTGAGGGTGGAAAATTCAAGAATCTACAAAGGACATCCTCAAAGCCAAGCCTTGGCGACATCTAGGCGCAGCTTGGGAGTGGCCAGACAGGAGGGCACAGCTGGAGCTGTGGAAGAGGCCCACAGGGAGCCAAGCGTGAGACGAGCGCCAGGTCCTCTGTACTTGAAAACAAGGAACTCGGTGGAGAAGCCGCCAAAGGGGGCACCGAGGCTGCTGGGGCTTCTCCGCGTTTAGATCTGGAGGAAGCTCGGACCTGTTGTCAGTGAACGTTAAAGCTTTTACCAGTCTCATTTTTAAAAAAAATCGGGGCAGGAGCAATAGTACCATGAGTTAGGGCTCACCTTGTAGGCGGCTCATCCGTGTTGAGTGAGTTGGGGCTCACCTTGTAGGCGGCTCATCCGTGTTGAGTGAGTTGGGGCTCACCTTGTAGGTGGCCCATCCGTGTTGAGTGAGTTGGGGCTCACCTTGTAGGCGGCTCACCCCTGTCGATCCTCAGTGTCCCCTGGAGTCCTCTGAGCCAGCCAACAGCACTGCCAGGTATGATCCAAAACTTAAAACCAAAGGAATTTGGATACTTTTGTCTAAGAACTTTTTTTTTTTCTGCTTTTTTGGTCACACCGGCAATGCTCAGGGGGTTATTCCTGGCTCTGCACTCAGGAATTACTCCTGGCAGTGCTGGGGGACCATATGGGATGCCAGGGATCGAACCTGGGCCGGCACATGCTGGCTGCATGCAAGGCAAACGCCCTACCCGCTGGACTATCGCTCCGGCCCCCATGTCTAAGAACTTCTTTAAGAACGAATGGTGGCAACTATCTCTCTTTGATGTCTGTTCTACACCAGCACTTGGCGTTTCCTCTGCTGCTTCATTCATTGCTTTGGTAGTTGGTTGATATTTCAAGATTTAGAACATGATTTTCTTGTGTTACTATATAAACCTGTGAAAGGTTCTTTGTTTTCAAGGTGTTTTACTTAATATTCACTTGATCACTTGACTTCCTGTTAATCATTCATTTGCTCGAGCGGGCACCAGTAACATCTCAATGCATCCTGTCACATGCTAGATAGCCTAAGGGCATCTGCCCGCTCCAGGAACATAAAGAGTCTCAAACCATTCCATCTTATTTATTTATTTAATTTTTTAATTGAATCACCATGCGATAGACCATTACTTAGCTGTGTTAGGCCGTTGCTAGATACAGACTCTCCAGAAACCGAGATGTAGATAAAGAAAAGTTTATTAGCTCGGCGCTGAGACCCTCGAGCCAATGAGAATTGGCTCATTCTAGAAAAGCCCAGCATTGAGGACCTACAAGTCAAGGAGTGTGACTTGGAGCCAGGAGAAAATAAAGAGTCCAAGTATTAGAGACTCAGTGCTGAGGGCTGAGGGTTCCCAAGCCTTAGAGACCTGGAGCCCCAGCCACTGAGGCCTTTGCGTCTTACACACTTGAGAGCCTGTTTTGCATCTTACACACTCTGAAGGCCTGTTCTTACCTAAGCCAGAGCAAAAGCACAGAAGCACACTGGGCAGCCAGTAGTCAGCGCATCCTGTTCTACCTCTGTTATAAACAAGAGCAAGGTTAGACTGACTTCATACATTGACTTGAATCATCCATGCTATCAGCACATTTTATGTGCATGTCCTTGGGGTCTGGCAGGTTTTCTTACTAGGCTGTGAACTCATGACCCTGAGGCACAGTACATAGTCTGGTGCTTCAAGATGGCGTCACAGTGGTTCTGCTCAACCTTTCAGCTGTTCAAGATTAGGTTTCAGCCATACGGTGTCCAGCACCCATCACCAGTGCACATTTCCTTCCACCAATGTCCCCAGTTTCCCTCCCACCCCAACCTGCCTCCATAATTTTCTTCTCTCTTTTATCTCTCTTTTCTGTCTCTCTGTCTCTCTCCTTCTCTCTCCCCCTCCCTTTTTCTGCCTCTCTCTGTCTCTCTCACGCATTGTGCTAAACTCCATTATCTGGGTCTGTCAACCCTCTGCTCTGTGCCCTGTTGACCTCCTCTGCAGACCATTGTGTCAAATCTGAACAATTCAGCATCTCCAGTTCTATGCGGCAGGCCTGACTCCTCCCGCAGAGTTCAGAGACTCTGCCTGTATCCAGTGTTCCCCTTTTCTCTGAGGAGGTAGTTGTTACGGAAAGAATGGTTTCCTAAAAAATGCTAAACATAAGTGTTACTGCAACATTATCTTTAGAGTGCGTTTGGCAATTAATAAGCTTTTTTTTTCTTTAATAGGATGTGCCAATGGGTCAGCATAATTTTCAGAATCGCACCTTAAGGTATGGTATATGTCCCTCTTTCTCCTTTCTGAAAGCTTGTTGCTGTTGTTTTTAATTTCTGGAAGTAATTATCACCAATTATAGCCATTTTGAAGGCTGCTTCTAAAAGAGCAGCTACTTGTGGAAAGCTCAATTAAATTGCTTTCAGCTCCCAAAAAAGACTCACTGAGAGGCTTGTTCTCAGAGTGGAGGGAGGGAGTGGAAACAGCACCTGGGAAATGCTTCGAACTTAAAATCCTTCCTGCAAATGGCTGCTTCATTAATAGGGGCTACAAGTGAGATTTTCTTTGAAACAAACAAGCATGTTGCTTGAAATTGTTATTTTCTGTGTAGAATTCTGGAAAGAAGTCTGACCTTTCTCTGGTGCAGAGGAGGGCTGTGCACGTGCTCAGATGCCCAGGACCATCCCCGCGCTGTGCCCAATGGGCCCCCGGGCTCCGCCTTTCTTACTCTGCCCCTCTCAGCTGGGCTGCAGGGGCGGATGTGAGTGGTGGATTGGGGCTCCCTGTCAGGTGCCTTTAGAAGTTTCCTGAGCATGGTGTTATTATGGCGTTATTAGCAGACCTGATCCCACGACAGTGTTGCCCAGGCATGTACTGAACCAGTGCGCTTGCCTGTGAGTGTGAAGGCCCAGGGTGCTGGGACTAGGAAAAGCAAAGCCATCGAGTGAAAGGCAGGACGCTCTGGAGGAAGCCTGTAGCTGCTGAGAGTTCAGGGAGCTTCTGAATTGAACACAGCGTCGCCCCTATACGGCAATTGTTGGGGCGCTCCGCGGGTCCCCGACAGTGCCAGGAAGCGAGTTCCCTTCTACCTCCGAAGCCGGCGAGGGAATGGATGAACACTCAGGAATCCGATACAGTTTTAAAAGGCTTTACTTATCACAGGTTCAGGCATACAAATCAGCAAAAGAAAAAACCCAATGCTTAGGATTCCAGGCTAGAACCCCAGCCACGTGTAAGCCAAGATGGCGACCACCACGTGTAAAGACTTCCAAGGGGAATAAACGCTCACAAGGTGAGATCCCACAGGGAAGAAGACCGGGAGAGCGGGAACCGGCTAGTTTATACACCCCCGCCACTCCACTCAGACCTTCCTCCCATTGTTATGGAAAGCAGGGAGGGTCCAATGCCCTTAGGTAATCCCTCCCTGCATCTCACCTAGGGCCTTTACTGTGCTAATGTTTTGAGCCGGGAATGCCTTTGAAATGTAGAGAAGGGGTTTCTGAGATGGCATGTCACTGTACCAAAGATCAACACCAATGCCAGTTAAATATTTCTCCAAGCCTTCACAAGTCTCCTCTACTTCATTATAGTTTTATATTTTATCAGGGAGACATGCTTGTTTGTTTGGAAGCAAACAGCATTTCTCTCTGGTCTAATTACTTAGGTGTCCTATGTGGCCAGGCTAATATGCTGGTAAGATCTAGCTAGTCCCACGATGATTGTGATAGCATGGGAGAATATTTATACCAACTAGTACAGCATACATGGTCGGATAAACTGCCACATTTAGACTACCCCCTTATCTACGGAGTGATTTGCGGGAGGCAATTCAGAGCAGATGCAGCGGCCCTTAGGAGTCCTGCAACAGGCAATAATGAGCCAGAGACGTTTGATCGTGACGCCTCTTTCTTCCTTTGTCGAAAACGAAGAGTCCATCATTTGCTTCCCGACTTAGCTGGGCACTGGTCATGCTGACGCTGGCCTTGTTAGCGGTGGGGGATCACTTTAAGTCGCCCTGGTTTGGGACCAGACTGTCCTATTTGAAGAAAATAGGCGGAGGCAGGACACAGAGGCTGGCGTGGGGAGGGCACAGTCTCTCTGGTCACCCTGAGACTTACTCAGGGGGTAAATGGGACGCTGTGCATTGACAGAGTCTGCTGTGCAGCCCGCTTTAAACTCGGCAGAGCTACTTCCATGCTGGGTGAGATGGTCAGTGAGCAACTTAACCTCCAGCCTGCAGAGGCCAAGACTCCCTCTTGAGCCAGTCACTTGCTCGCCAAAGGCTGTGCAGGGGAGCCTCTGGTTTGCTGGAGTTCCCTGGTCTGTGCAGTAGCTGGCCAAGGTGTGCAGGACAGGCATCCTTTGGGTTTTCTGCTCCCCATCACCCTCGTGTGCACGGACAGACTCACCTTGGGAACTTGTGGTCAAGGCAAACGGGAAGGAAGAATAACTGCCGTCGACCAGAGCAGATTCGGGCAGGGGCGTTTTCCCAGCCTCCGGAGTCATCTCCAGGGCTTCAGAGGTGAGGCAGCCTTCAGGAAGTTCCTTTTGTCCCGGATGCCATTTATCTGCCTTCCAAGGCCGCTGCTTTGAGGAGAGTTTCCGGTACTCAGCGAGCAGAGGTGGCATTTTACATGCAAAAAATGCAGTTCACTTACTTGCAGCAGCCTGAGACAAACCTCCAAGATGGCCACTTCCTTTTCCCTTGATTTAAACAGACTTTAGCGCACAGAAAAGTGGGCTGCGTGCTTGGCAATGTTTATAGCCTCCACATCTCCTGTCTTATGTAGAACCAAGTCGCAGAAGAAGAGATTTGAAGAGGAGCTGAATGAAAGAATGATTCAGGCTATTGACGGCATTAACGCCCAGAAGTGAGTACCTCCGAGGGCAGCCACTCTTAGCTCAAGCCTAATACTTGAGAGTCATATTTTCCCAAAGAATTTCACCACAATTCTGTCATAGTTATGATGAAAACTAAGTTCCTTTAAAGATAATGCATTTATTTTCCTCCTAGCTTCTGTTAATAGTTGTATCTTTTACCAAAAAAAATAGCTTTTGCCTAATGAACACTCTTAAGTTATTACAAATAACTTCACAAGAGAGATAAATAACAGAAAAGGGTGGTTGGGATGTAATATCCTTAGAGATCATGACCAACATATGAGAAAGTGTTTATTACTGATCATCCAAAAAAATGTGAATCAAACAACAATGATATCTCCTACCAGTGACACCAGAGAAATCGGGCGTATATGAAAATAATGGAAATAACCAACACTGGTACCGATGTGGGTAAAAGGAACCTCGTCCAAGGAAATGATGGGGGTGGGGGAGCAGAGCAGTAGTAAGGCACAGAGGGCCCTAGCCTTGCACGCTGCCAACCAGGCTCAACTGCTGGTGCCCCCCTATGGTCCCCTGAGCTCCAACAAGGATAATCCCTGAGCACGGAGGCAGGAGTGAGTCCTGAGCACTGCCAGAACTTACCTGCTTTGCTTACCTACCTGTGTGCAGTCTCACACTTAGCCTGCAGTTTGCACACCAAATTCCTGCAGAGCGCTTCTCCTGAAACTCTTCCTCTATTTTCATTATTTTCCCAAAGCAAACATCCCAAAGCCAGTGTGTAGGGACACACGCATTTGTGTTGTCTCTGTTGACTTTTAACACCTGAAGTATCCATGTATTTATGTCCGTGTGTCTGCATGAAGACACGCTAGTCGTCGAATCAAAAGCAGCTGGTGTTCATGTTCTCACTCTTTTAAAAACGTGCTTGTATTCAAACATGCTTTTTCCTCTCTAGGAATGGAAAAGAGCAACAGTGGCAGAGGTTTCAGTATTAAAAGGCCTCTGCTCCCCCAGAGTTGAAGTCCCTGTAAATGGTTTCAAGTTCTGTGTGGTGTTGCTGGCTCTAAACCAAGAAGACTGTTTCTCTGGGGAGGCCCTTGGGGAGATAGCACCACGCTGCACTTCCTGAGCAATGGGAGCATGCGTTGATGATGCGTTTAAGTCCCTTTCATCAATTATCTCCAGGATTTTAAAATTTGGATATTTTGAGGTTCAGTTTGACATGATCGATGGTTTATAGCCGCTGACGACAGCAGTGGGTGGGCTGGTCTTTGATGTTCGAAGACCCTAATTAGGGGTATCTAGAACCCATATCCAGTGACTAGGCTTTACTTATATTTTAAAAATGTGAAATACTGAATTATTTACAAGAAGAAACAAAGCCAATGCAAAGCAGAACTGAGGAGGCAGTAGCAGAACTTCAGCAGCTCGGCAGACCTGCTTTATAACGCATCGGCCTTTCTGTTTCTAGGCAGTGGCTCAAGTCTGACGACATCCAGAGAATCTCGCTGCTGTTCTACAATAAAATACTCGAAAAAGAAGTAAGCCCTTTTTCTCTGTTTTTTTTTTCTGACATGCTAGACTTTGCTTAATCCCTTCATGAAATCCCATTCCTGTTACTGACTGTGACACCTGAGCTCCCTCAGAAGGTCCGGAGTCTTTCCAGAGGGTCCTGTTCCATGCGCCAGAGGTTGAGTTCCCCTTCCTGCTAGCGGGCCTCAGTGCTGGTTGCCGTCCTGGACTCTGAGGTAGAGGGTGCCCCCCCCCACCCATCATTGCAGTGGGGACAAAGCAAGGGGCAGGAGAGAGAGTCTGGGAGGGGCTGAGAGAGTGGGCGGGGCTAAGAGAGTCTGGGAGGGGCTGAGAGAGTCTGGGCGGGGCTGAGAGAGAGTCTGGGAGGGACTGAGAGAGTGGGCGGGGCTAAGAGAGTCTGGAAGGGGCTGAGAGAGTCTGGGAGGGGCTGAGAGAGTGGGTGGGGCTAAGAGAGTCTGGGAGGGGCTAAGAGAGTCTGGGAGGGGCTGAGAGAGACTGGGCGGGCTGAGAGAGAGACTGGGCGGCAGAGAGAGTCTGGGAGGAGCTGAGAGAGTCTGGGAGGGGCTGAGAGAGACTGGGCGGGGCTGAGAGAGAGACTGGGCGGGGCAGAGAGAGTCTGGGAGGGGCTGAGAGTGAGCGGGCTAAGAGAGTCTGGGAGGGGCTAAGAGAGTCTGGGAGGGGCTAAGAGTCGGGAGGGGCTAAGAGAGTCTGCGAGGGGCTAAGAGAGTCTGGGAGGGGCTGAGAGTCTGGAAGGGGCTGAGAGAGTCTGGGAGGGGCTGAGAGAGTGAGCGGGGCTAAGAGAGTCTGGTAGGGGCTAAGAGAGTCTGGGAGGGAATGAGAGAGTAGGCGGGGCTGAGACAGTCTGGGAGGGGCTGAGAGAGACTGGAAGGGGCTGAGAGAGAGTCTGGGCGAGGCTGAGAGAGTCTGGGCTGGGCTGAGAGAGAGACTGGGCGGGGCTGAGAGAGTTTGGGAGGGGCTGAGAGACTGGGAGGGGCTGAGAGAGAGACTGGGAGGGGCTGAGAGAGAGACTGGGGGAGTGTCTGGGACTGAGAGTCTGGGCGGGGCTGAGAGAGAGACTGGAAGGGGCTTGGAGAGAGTCTGGGAGGGGCTGAGAGAGACTGGCAGGGGCTGAGAGAGTCTGGGCGGGGCTGAGAGAGTCTGGGAGGGCCTGAGAGAGAGTCTGGGCTGGGCTGAGAGAGTCTGGGCGGGGCTGAGAGAGAGTCTGGAAGAGGCTGAGAGAGACTGGGAGGGCCTGAGAGAGAGTCTGGGCTGGGCTGAGAGAGTCTGGGCGGGGCTGAGAGAGTCTGGGCGGGGCTGAGAGAGAGTCTGGGCGGGGCTGAGAGAGTCTGGGCGGGGCTGAGAGAGTCTGGGAGGGGCTGAGAGAGAGACTGGGCGGGCTAAGAGAGTCTGGAAGGGGCTGAGAGAGACTGGGAGGGCCTGAGAGAGAGTCTGGGCTGGGCTGAGAGAGTCTGGGCAGGGCTGAGAGAGTCTGGGCGGGGCTGAGAGAGAGTCTGGGCGGGGCTGAGAGTCTGGGCGGGGCTGAGAGAGTCTGGGCGGGGCTGAGAGAGAGTCTGGGCGGGGCTGAGAGTCTGGGCGGGGCTGAGAGAGAGACTGGCCGTCCCAGTCGCAACTTGCTTTAGAGAAGGGTTTTTAAAAGAAAACAAAATTGCGATAGCATTTACAGCAGCCTTACATTAACCAACTTTTTGACCAAATAAAAGATAAGGTAAACTTTACATATGAGACTTTTTTGAGGGACCAGAGTGATAGCACAGCGGTGAGGGCGTTTGCCTTGCATGCGGTCAGCTGGGATTTGATCCCCAGGACCCCATAGGGTACCTGAGCACCGCCAGGAGAAATTCCTGACTGCGGAGCCAGTAGCAACCCCTGAGCATCACCAGGTGTGACCCAAAAAGGAAAAAAAAATAAAGACTTGTTTGAGAGACCTACAAACACCGAACTTCAATTTTGCTGCAAATTGCTGTATTTTTACCTTTATGATTGTGCTGTAAGGCTGTTTCAGGTGCACATAAAGAAGACGTTGTGCTTCTGGGCGGCAGGTTTAAAACGCATGGACTTGCTACAGGGCGGAGAGTGACCACAGCAAGCCCCACTGTGTGCCAGCTTGGCTGCTTGCTTTGCTTTGTGTCCAGTAGGAGGCCTGAGGACAGCCCTCCTACCTTCCAGAGATGGCCTTTGAGCTCGCCATGGCACTCGCTGCAGTGACGTGAAAGTTCTGTTGAGAAGGTTCTCCGTTTTTAATGAATATGATATGCAAGCAGCAAATCCCTTCCAAAATTCACCGGGTGGACAGAAACTGGATTTTTCATTGCTGATCAAGGTGGAGAAACGGGAGCCCCTAAGTGAATGTGTTGACAACGGTTGTGCTCAGCCGCTGTCTAGCATGATTTATTATCATTTGACCGCCTTGCCCTTGAATAGTTTGAACAGATTATAATGGTCACTTATTGTTTAAATATTCCATTATCCTCTTCCTCACTGAAGTCCATATCTTTTATGAATACCCCCTCAAAGCAGTTGCAACTCATATCTCTCCACGAAGCACAGGGAGATGATAAAGGATCCGCGTATAATTGAATGCATAAAGTAAAATCACATTTGGTAATTATGCTAATGTAGCTCCTTCATCAGTATGCAAATTACCCTAGCTATTAGCACACAGAATTCACCAAAAACTCTTCTAGTAAACAGAAGGGAATCATCATTTTTAAATGCAGCCTCGCTGACAGGGCCCAGATGTCCGTATCTGCAGAGGCCAGTTTGGGTTTATTTGAGAGGTCATCGAGATTTGTGTTCCCTTTGGGTCTCTCATCCCCCAGTCTTGCTTTAGACCAGCAGGGAGAACAGACAGCAGCAAGCCATAAAGAGAGAGAGACAGACAGAGATATACAGAGAGGCAGATAGAGAGACAGAACACAGATGGATTACCCAGACGCCCCGTCACTCTAGAACCCAGAGACTCAAGCCCAAGAACAGACCCGTAGTGCACCACACCGTGGGAATCCGAATGGGTAGCTGGAGGTTGTGGAACCAGGCAGTAGTCTCAGGAGGCTTAAATTGTACCCCCCCCATTATTTCCTTTGATTTGATGACAAACCCCTCTATGGGAGGCAGTGAACCTGGGTGGTTAGGACCGTGCATGAGGAAGAAGGCGCTGGTCTCATGTGACGGTTTGTCTCCCTGAGGGTGCGAAACTGTCGTTCTGGCCAAAACTCCTTCATAAGGAAGGAGCCTGGGAGAGCTGTCGCAGGTTTAAGTGAGTTGGTTTACATGAAGCGTTTGAGTGCCTGGCGTGTAAGGATTGCACGCCAGCAGGTGGGCCGTCCAAAGGCACAGCTTCTGCTGGAGTGCTCCTGCCCTACGCCAGACGGCTATGCCAAGGGGCAGGTAGGCTGGGCAGCTCGCTGCCCTGGATGGCAGGGAAAGGCATTGTTGCTGGGCCCTGCCGGAGACCAGTGTCGCCCGGGCATGTGGAAGGAATCAGCCAGTTTCCCACAAGCACAGTGCGGAACTTGCTAGAGCCCATTTAGCTTTTGGACTTGCGCGTTGCTCCCCTGCTCTAAGCCAGTAAACTGAGAGAAGTACCGAATCAGTTGCTCTAATAAAAGGAGGAAATTGCGTTTCCTCGGTTCTTCTCAGAAGTATGGTATGATGAAAAGTTCAAGTTTTCCTGCAAATAACTGCGGGCCTGAGACCCAGGAGTTGGGACCCCTGCAGGAAGCTGTAGTGCGAGACTCCAGCTCTCATGGGGACCCAGGGCCAGCGTGTGTTCGGCTCGCCAGGGAGATGATGCCGGGACGCAGACATGGGCTCTGACGCCTTGGGCTCGCTGCGGCATTCTCCCACGCTGCACACTGGGAGCACGAGCTTGGGAGCGGATGGCCCCCCTTGCTGCCAGCCCTCCAGGTTGGCATGTGACAGGTCTGCGTGGCAGGCTGCCGGCTGGTGCCCGACCCCAGCTCTCGCTTCCTTCTTCCCCTAGTACCGAGCCACAGCACTGCCGGCGTTCAAGTACTACGTAACGTGCGCTTGTCTCATCTTTTTCTGCATCTTCATCGTGCAAATCCTGGTATTACCGAGTAAGTACCTGTGTTTTCTCCTCTGGGCCCCCCTGGCTCCCTGCCCCCAGAAACCAGTCGTGCCGATTGCAGGGGGAGAGGCGGCAGTTTTCCCCGACACCAGCTACCTCACCTGTCATAGGACGATGGTGCGCTGGGGATTGGTGGTCAGGTGGTCATCAGTGGCCGCTGCCATGGCCTTCCCTGAGGCCAGCCGGGGACATCTGTGCTTGTTTTCCTACATGGGGCGTTTATTCATTCTATTGCGATGCCACAATTTACAAGCCTCAGTGCCAGCTTCCCACAGACTCGGCCGCCCACCCACCACCTTGGGCTTGTTACCCCCCCACCGTGGTCACCCACCCCTCTACCACCAGATCTTCAAAGGGGACTTATTGGCTCACCCTTAAGAAAAGGGAAAAGATAGTCCGGCTCACGTGTGGCTCAGGGCAGAGCACGTGCTCCTGCGCTCAGAATCTGAGTCTGGTCCCCTGCCCCAGGTGGTGCCCACTTGGTGCCCCCCAATCCTTCTAGGCCCTGATCCCGGCACTACACCATCTGGTCTAGCAACCTTGGGGGGTGGCCCCGGTTTCAAAGAAAAGCAGAGGACCTTCCTCTGGGGGACTGGGGCTCCCAGGCAATGCTCAGGCTGTCTAAGACTATTGCTGGCCACTCTCGGCCACTGGGCCTGGAAGTGCAGTGGTCAGTGGCACTGGTAGCACTCAGGGCTGTATCCAGGGGCTGAAGGACGTGTCCATGCTCCCTTTGGCCTCTCTGGTGCTCTCACTGCATTATTCCTCGGCCAGCTGCTTCGTCTAAGATGTAGCTTCTAAAAGAGCAGAGACCAGGTGCTTTGTGTAAAGCCAGGAGAGGGCCGCCCATGGCTGATCTCACTCCCGCCTTCTCCAGGCCTGTCTGGGTGCGGAGATTGTTGCCGCTCCTAACTGCTGGCCTCTCCCGGGGGTGCCAGGTTCAGAGAGGAGGAACAGGTGTTGTCATACTTCATTGCCTGGGGTACCTTGGGCTGTTTCCCTCCCGCCAGTGAAAACTCAGCTGCTCCGTGCTGAGCCTCTGGCTCTGGATTGGTTCATTGCCAGCAGTGTGCGCCAGCCAACTTGCTTTGAAGACATCGTTTATTTACTGTTTTATAGTCTAAACAAAAGAAAAAGGAAAATGGTTTTCACTGCCTCAGTCGCTGGGGACCGCGATGAAAGATGAATTTTCTTTCCCTTGTCATTCTCTGTTTTGTCAAGAATGACAAACGGTTCCAAGCCCGCGAGGTTAGCTGTGTGTGTGCTGCACTGGAGCGGGACGCCCAGCGCCCGGGGCAGCTCTGAGGGTGAGACTGGGTCACGCCGTGTCTCCTGCCGTGGGTGGGTCTGCCCCACTCTCTCCTAGGGTGGCCTCCAGGCACTGCTCTAATGCAGCGGCACTTGAGAAGTACCGAAGGCCATGGGGACCCGGGCGGGTGGGTGGGTGGTGCAGTGGTTTGTGCACCCAGAGCTCAGGGCTCTGTCAGCACTGTTGGAACCTGTTACCTCGACTCCACCAAAATAAAATCTTTCAATTTTCTTTCTGCCACACCTGGCGATGCTCAGGAATTATTCCTGGACACCATCTGGGAACCTGAGATCAAACCAGGGCAGGCTGCAAGAAAGCCAACACTCTACCCACTGTGTTAACTCTCTGGCCCCTAAAATAAAATCTTTTTTATAATTTAGTTGAAAAGGAGCTGTCCAACTTTCTGGTCATTTGGGTTTCTGGAAACTGGGAAACTGGGATAAAACTGACCACAGCCAGCCACTATTTTCCCCATTAGAATCCAAACTTTGTTGTCTGAAGTAACTTGGTTGACATGTTAACTGGGTTCATGTGATTTTGTTATGTAAAATATTTCTCTCTGCAGCTGCAATGTTAGTTCAGGGGTCCTGGCCCCTCTCCTGCTCTGGGCAGACCCAAGTTCTGCCCTTGGCACCACGGGGTGTCCCCTGAGAACCTGCTGCCAGGGCTGAGCCCAAAACCAACGAAACTTTGCTCTCCTCTCCCTTCTGTAGCTGTTGTCACGGACGGCGACATGCAGCCATATAGCGTGGGGCTTGTCGGGCCCCGCCATCAGCTCAGGAGCTCCGCACCTCTTGGTTACTGTGTTTGCCAGGGGCTCACCCTTCAGTTGTGGTGCTCGTGCACATTTCGTTATGGTCCACCATGGACCCGCTTTTGTGTTCAGTGCCACTGAGGCCAAATGACAGCGCTACTACCTAGATGGCACTTGGCATCTGGGGTGGCTTAGGGCTCAGACCTGCAGCCTCAAGTACAGTTGGAATATCTCAGGCCAGATGGATCGCACCGAGTTACTTCTGAGCAATAGCCCTGCATTTGGGGGTACAGTTTCAGCTCTTCGAATTCACACCACGGCTTCCCTGCCTTCCCCTTTTTACCTCATAGGGCACCCGCTGCCGCCTCTGGGAAGTTTCGTGGCTGAGTCCAAAAGTGAGATCTTGGCTGGAGGGATGGGACAGCAGGTGGGCACTTGCCTTGCATGTGGCTGACCCAGATTCAATCCCCAGCACCTCATATGCCCCCGATCTCCACAAAGAGGAATTCCCAAACACCGAGCCGAGTAAGCCCTGAGCACTGTCAGGTGTGGCCCCCGAAGCAAAAGCTAAAATATATTTTTACTTAGCTTTTGTCTATTCCTTTGTCCTTTTTTCCTTTGCCAGTTAAGTACTAGATCAATAGGTTTTATTTTCTCCAATAATGATATAGTCTTAATAATGCCTTAAGCTGATCATTGTGTTTCTTCTAAGTAATGAGCTTTAGGATTTTAATTCTGGAGGATAATTATAGACAGCATAATTTTTAACTAGATTTACCATATTCTTAGCAATTTATTTGCTCAGATGATTTTGGAAAATTATTTCTTCTGATTTATTTTCCTTCTCACTTTAGGATATCTCCTATTATTTTTCCCTCCTATTAGTTTTAATTGAAGATTTATGAATGGGAATAGCTTCCGTTTTTTGCTTGTGTACAAATGTCTTTGCTTCATTTCACAGTTTCTCTCGAACAGGGTATAAAATTCTCGGTCAGCTCTGTTTTCCCTTTCAGGACATTGTGATCTCGAGGTCTTTCAGCTTTGCTGTTGTCCAATGAAATTTCTCTGTCGGTATCATCGCATTCCTGTGTAATAACAAGTGCCTCCCAGTGTCTTTTCCATTTCCCTTTGGTGTTTTTATTCTGTTGCTCCTATGTGTGATTGGCTCTTATTTACTTCAGAGACTATGTCTCATTTTTAATTTGAAGCTTTGTATCTTGGCTCAGTCTTGGCAGTTCTCTGTCCAGTGGCCTCATCTGTTTGCTCTCCCAGCTGTGTCCTTCCCTCATGGAGCCCACAGAGGTCATCAGTGGTTCATTCTGGGCTCCAGCTCTGCCCATTCCCTCCAAGTCCCCACCTCTTTCTCTCTTGGTCTTTCATCTGTTGAATTCCTTGTTCCAGTTGGATATATACTATCATTGATCACTTTTGTATACCTAAAAGTCTATGTTTTTACCTTTTTTTAAATAGTTCTACATGTTGCCATTGGGTTTCTTTTTTGCCTCCATTTACATGTTTGAAACAAACTATAAAATCCCACCTGTTCTGTGTGCTGTCCGTGGTCCATCCACGCAGGGGGTTGTGGCACTCCTCTGTCTGTTGACGCTCTCCATAGACCTTCCTTTCCTGCGTCATCACCGTTGTTGACTGTGCACTATGGATGAGTCCATAGCGGTGCTTTGACCCAGGCCAGCCTCTTGGTTCTGAGCTGTGAAGGCACCCTAGAGCAATATTTCAAGGAATCCCTGCCCTATAGTTCTGAACTCAGGATAGAACCCGAGTTGGCAGTTTGAGCGTTAAACTCCCTCCCCACTGAACTGTCGCTCTGACTCAACCTCATATTTTCTTTAATTATAGGAAGTAAATGGACTGAATGAGTGAGTGATGGAGAGAATGAGTGAATAGCAGGAAGTGAATTTATAATTTTGAGACACCAGGGAGAGTACATGTTTGCTCAAACAGGACCTTGCCCAATCTCTGTTTGGTCTGTATTTGCTAGATCTGCATCTGGGCTCCTCAATTCAGTAGCTATTCTTAGGACTGGTAGTTGGATTCTGCTTCTGGAACTGTCCGATCCTTCTCCTTACCTTACTCTGCAACTTTATCACACATGCAAAAGACCTTCAAAGACCAAAAATTATCAGCATGGATTATTTCTGTATCTTTATAATTTTATTCATACTGTCTATAAAACTAAATAGATTTTGTTAAATCAGGCCTGAACAATTGTTAAACTGAAAGTGATTTTCCCTAATAAAGCTCTGTTAGATATCATATGTTTAATTAGCCTAAGAATGATATTTTACTTAAAGAAAATGAATAGCCAAATTATAATCTTAAATATATTAGCACTGTTCTTTCTACTTAGATTCTTCAGTACTCATTACTAATTTAATGAGTAATCATTCAATGGTCATTAATTTTTGAATATTTATTTTAGAAAGTCACTTTCCTTCTTATCTCTTAAAAGGGGGAGAATAGGAGAATTCAGTGGTCATTTTGTCCCTTTCTGTGGTAAAAAATACTTGAATTTGTAATCAGCAATGTTAGAGAACAGGTCACAGCAATATAGGCAGTGGGCCGGACACTTGCCTTGCTTATGGCTGACCCGGTTCTATCCTCAGCACCATGTATGGTCCCCAAGCCCAACAGGAGTGACCTGGGAGCACAGCCAGCAATAATCTCTGAGCACATTCAGGGGTGGCCCAAAGAAACAAAGAAAAGAAAAGAAAAGAAAAGAAAAGAAAAGAAAAGAAAAGAAAAAGCATTGGAGAATAATTCTGTGGGTGCAGTTGCTTTGTGAATAATCCAGAGATACCAACATTGGACACACGTTACCCAAATTACTCTCTGAGCACTTAGCGCTGAACGTTTGACTCAGAGCACTGTGGGGAAGGGAGAGAAGGAAAGGAGAGGGGAAGGAATGGAGAGAGGAAGGATAAAGTCAAAGAACAGTCAAGATACAATGAGTGGACAGCTCGCTTTTGCTGTGAGATGGACAGTGCCCCTTTGGGTTTGGTTCATTTGAGAGTAAGGAAATGCCTCACAAGTGACACCTAAATCGAAACTAAAGAAATAGTGAGTGTCTTCCCCATAACCGAAGGCCCGGGGAGGGTAGCTCTCCGTCCCCATGGTCCTTTAGACTGTGGCCCTCCCTTGGACTGCCTCATTTCCTTGACTTGGCTTCTCATCTTTCTTCTCCTACACGGCAGCACCCACACTCTGAACAGAAGGGAAAGGACTTACCTGAGACATGGAATGTAAATGTCATTCGTTATGGCCATCTGCCAGGGCTATCCCCTGAGCTCCTGGGCACCTGTCTGCATCACAGCCCAGAGCTGAGCACTTAGTCATGGTCAAAACAGCTGCAAGCATCATGTCCTCAGTTCTGGACGTGGCCCAGACATTGTCTTATTAGGATGGATGGATGGATGGATGGATGGATGGATGGATGGATGGATGGATGGATGGATGGATGGATGGATGGATGGATGGATGGGTGGATGGATAGATGATTGATTGATTGGTTGATTGGTTGACTAATTGACGATTGATTGATTGATTGATCGATTGATTGATTTTATGTGAACACCAGCAATGTCTCCAGAAGGCAGCAGTTTTTAGGCAGTTCTGTTTTTAGGCAGTTTTGTTTTAGGCAGTTCTGTTTTAGGCAGTTTTGTTTTAGGCAGTTCCGTTTTAGGCAGTTTCGTTTTAGGCAGTTCAGTTTTAGGCAGTTTTGTTTTAGGCAGTTTTGTTTTAGGCAGTTTTGTTTTAGGCAGTTCTGCATTGGTGCATTTGGAATCAAGGAGCTGTAATCGACAAAGGGAGTTGAGTGTGTTTTCACTAATGAAACTGTCCCTTTATGGCATCACCTTGGGTGTATTCTGAGCATATGCCCCAGATGTAAAAGTCCAGACTAACTCATCCAGCACTCATGCAGCAGCTGTGTATTGAGCCACACATGATGCTACGTAAGACAACAGGAATCCAGGAGAACATCCTTTCTCCTGTAACTTTATACTGGGGACACAGCAACGTTATGACAAGATCCATATTAATATTTCCTGATCTTCACGAAAAGTCAAATAGCAAATAGCGTAGCATTCTGAATGCATGGGAGGTTCTTGTTCAGGAAAACTGTCAGCACCACTGGTTTGAGGACCTGAAGCTAAGGACTAGAAACTCTTTCGGTATCTGGTGTAAGAACATTCTAGATGGTGGGAGCCACGTGGCACAGAGTGTGGCAGGGAAAGCTGGTGGAACACGGCACTCAGGCGCAGTGGTGGCAGGTTGCCGTAGAGTGGAACTTTCTGCCTGACGACTGTCACTCCTTGTCTTTACGGCACATCTCTGGTCTGTGTTCAAGCCGGCCACATCATCTCAAAGCTGCTTGTCCAGTTGTCTGAGAAACTCACTATACTTTGTGATGGGGATGAGTATTTAAATGCCCTTTACCTTTTCATTATACCTTTTCCAAAGCCCCGCTTCATTTTGAAGTTCTGTAACCCCCTCTCTCTCTCTCTCTCTCTCTCTCTCTCTCTCTCTCTCTCTCTCTCTCTCACCTGTCAGAAGTATTGCATGCTAACTTACATTAAAACTCGTCTTCCCTGGGCTCTTGGTCCTTCCTAAATGCCACATCACAGATGCGGCGGATGTGGGTGAGCACGTCTGCATCATTACCTGGAGGGCAGAAGCGGAGGGCACAGAGGGAGACAAGAGAGATGAACATGTTAACGTGAAAGAGACTTCCTGAGCGAGGCCCCATCACTCACCTGCAGAAATCGCCCACGGCCCTTGTAACTTCTCGGCGCTCTGTGATGGAGCTCAGCTGTGCCGCTCCCTCTCTCCCTGTCAGCAGTTACGCTTCTTTATGGATGTCAGGGACAGTGGAGCAGTGAACGCACTGAGAAAAACAATAGAGAAAGGACTGTCTGAAAACAGTTGAGAAAAATGCCCAAATCAAAGATTTCCCTAAGAACTTGTTAATTTTTCTTGCCTCACAACAAGAAAGTGTCGACTTGCATCACTCTTTCATAGCTGACAGATTGACTATTGCCTTGTTTCCTTTCCAGCGGGTCTCTACATCAATTATACTTGTATTTAAAGAAGCAGCTCTTTTTTTTCTTTTTGGGTCACACCCAGCGATGCTCAGAAGTTACTCCTGGCTCTGCACTCAGGAATTACTCCTTGGGCTGCTCGGGGAACCATATGGGATGCCAGGGATTGAACCCGGGTTGGCCGCATGGAAGGCAAACGCCCTCCCCGCTGGACTATCGCTCCAGCCCAAAAAGAAGCAGCTTTGCTACCAAAATGCTGATTATAATTGATTGTGTTGCATGTGCCTTTGGGTGTGCTCAGTGGACCTGAACATGATTCACGTAGAACAGAAGGCTAAGTAGACACAGAAAGGGACCAGTGAGCAGCCGTTGCTTCCACTCAGTTTTCTGTTTCTTTCTGCTCCGTCCGTAGGAGCAGTGAGCCAGTGTGCCACGGCCCCGAACACGCGGCCTGAGAGCCCCTCGCTCACCACCTGAGCCACTTGGCATGGGACCTGCTGTTCTGTAGCTAAGATCGTGTCAGCTGCAAACAGAGATTCTTCCACTTCTCCTGTCCAATCTTTTCCCCTATGTATGGCTTTTCTGCCTTGTAGCTTGTTCAGAGCACCCACTATAGCATTTGATAGAAGTAGCCACCTATCTACATTCATTATTGCTCCCAGATTTCTATCATTAGGTTTTTTGTGTTTGTTTGTTTGTTTGTTTGTTTGTTTTGCTCTTTGGGTCACACCTGGCAATGCTCAAGGGTTACTCCTGGCTCTTTGCTCAAGAATTACTCCTATCAGTGCTCAGGGGTCCATATGGGATGCTGGGGATCAAACCCGGATCGGCTGTGTGCAAGGCAAATGCCCTACCCGCTGTGCTATTGCTCCAGCCCTCTATCATTATGTTTTGATGTTCTCCGTGGATCTTTCGTAGATGTCCCTTATGAGAACAGGGAGAGTGCCTTTAAACCAGAGTCAACCGAGTGTTTTTAATCATAAAAGATTTTTTAAATTTTGTCTGATGCTTTTTCTACAGCTATTAACATACCCATGTGCCTTTTTCCTTTGTTCAAGTAATAAAGTGTAGTATGCTGATTTTCAATGATCAAACCAACCTTGCATTTCAAGATTAATTCTAGTAGATCAATTAACATAATTCTTTCATTTGTGACTGTATTCATTTTGCTATTATTTTGTAAAGGATTTTTTATCTTCACGAGAGATAGTGATCTCTAATTTTTTCTTTTGTCCTTATCTGATATTATATCAGTATGACACTGCCTCATAGAATTAATTACAAACTAAAATCATCCACTTCACTTTCTAAAGCAGCTGGTTACAAAAGCAGTGGCAGAGCTGGACTGATACTATTCCCTTGGCGTGCAGCCAGTCCCACTTACTTGGGTTCTCGGCCTTGCATATGCTCCCTGATAACAGCTGCCAGAGACTCTCTTGAGCACAGAGCCAGAAATAGTCCCTGAGCATCCCTGCATGTGGCCCCAAACAAAGCATAAATACTCTTAAATGACACGAATTCTGTAAATACTGTAAAGAATTCACCACCTTGCAGACATAATCTTTTCAGTCGTTTTTGTTTCCCTTCAAATTTAATTTCTTTCATTAAAGTTCTCTGTACCCGGACTGGAGTGACAGTACAGCAGGGAAGGCATCTTGCGTGGCACACAGCTGACCCACTTCTACCTCTGGCACCCATCTGGTCCTCTGAGTGATCCCACCAGGAGTGATCCCTGAGCACAGAGCCAGGAGTAAGTCTTGAACTTTGCCAGGTATGGCCCAAAAAAGTAAAAAAGAAAAAAAGGCCCATTTCTTATTTAATCACACTTGGCAGTTTAATCACAGCCTAATTTTAAGACTGTTCATTCCTAGTTTATTTTTTTATGTCTGGGCCACAGCCAGCAGTGCTCAGGGGCTGCCAGGGATATTTCTCAGATGTCCGTATGTGCCAGGGATAGATGCCATGACCATACACGAGTTAGGGAATGTTCTCTTCCACTTACTGCAACCCCGTCACCTCACTCCTGTTCTAAGAGTGCTCCCAAAGTGAAAGGAGTCCTTGGGGTTGGTTCCATTCTTCCCCTCTCTTGTTCTTCTGCTTCTTTAACAAATCTTCACATTTGCTCAAGAGCTCAGTCATGGCAGTTAGGCATGAAATCACCAGCAAGCCTTCCTAAATGCCCTACGCCTATGCAGCAGGTCCTTATAATGCGTGGAGCTCTGCTTTACTGACCCATCTATGATCTCCGGCTCTGTTACGTCATTCCTGTGACTTGAGAATATCCAGAATTTCTCTCAGCTTCTTCATGGTTGAACACTTATTCCTAAAAATAAACCCTTGAGATGCTGTTTATAAAACAAGTCATCACAAAGTCACTGTTACACAAGAACTGTTTTCTTCAAACTCCCATTCACAATATTAGGCCTAAAATTTACAAATTGATAAACCCCAAATTGTCATCACTTAATACGTGAGACTTGTGTGGTTTTGTGGTTCCTAACCACAATCCCCTCAGAAAGAAGCCTGTGAGCTGTGTAGATATTTGCCCCGTTTGAAAAAATAATGGCTTTACATGGCGGCAAAGGAAAAAGGAATAAATTTGGAGAGAAAATGGATTGTAATAGTCCTGGATTTTTCTCTGACTTTACTAATGATATCATAGTATCGCAGAAGAATAAAAATAAAAGAACAATAGTGGGTAGCTTAGAATCCAATGCTGTAAAAAAGAAATTGCCTCGGGTGTTTGAGCAAGAGAGTTTAATAAAGCTCAGTGCTCGTGAGAGTGGCACGGAGGAAAAGTCAAGACGCAGACTTGGGTGATGAAACAGAGATTCACAACAGGAGGAACCAGCTTCTGGTGCTGGGCTTACAAGGAAGTGGAATGCCCCTGCGAGCAGTCCCATGGGTGCTCAAGGCAGGTGGATGATGGCTCAGATAGGGCCACAGTGTGGAAAATGGCCACTAACTGCCACGTGAAGGAAGGCCCCTGGGCTTCTTCCTTCCGCGCTGCCCGGCCCCTCGTTGCAACTTCCCTCAGCCAAAACTCTTGAAAACAGCTGGCAAAGAGTTTGGGAGCTGAAATTGTAGACGATGGGATGGAAATGTTTGAAAACAAACAGGAACTTGCCCACATACACAGTGACGAATTTTTCCAAATGTGTTGAAATGCATCAACCTCCAGCGGCAAGGAGTTCAGTGAACAGCAAGAGAGTAAATATGAAGAAAACCACGTGTGGGGTGTGGCAGCCAGAAAACGCCCGGACCAGAAATAGGAGCTTTAGGTGCAGGCAGATCGGAAGCAGAGGCTGAGGCTCAGGAGGCACATGAAGGCCCCTTCTGGCAGACGGGCCAGGGCTGCAGAAGATAGGGGGATCTTTTCGTCTCAAAGTACTCCTTTAAAAACGCAGTGATAGGACAGCGGGAAGGGTGGTTGCGAGCCCCAGCACCCCGGGTGGTCCCCCCCCTAAGATATACCTGCCAGGACTGGCAGAGTCCGGAGTAAGCCCTGCACGCTGCTGGGTTTAGCCCAAAAACAATTTAAAATAAAATGGAGTGGCACAAAGATGTTTTGCAAATGCAAGATAGTTGAAATAGTGAACCACAGTGCAAGGATGCTAATGGGGACTGGACATAGAGCACGGCAGGTCAGGACTTTGCCGGGCCTGTGGCCAGCCCGGCTCCAGCCCCACCAATATTGCATTTGGTCCCCCCAATCGCCCCACAAGTAGTGATCCCTGAATGCAGAGCCAGGAATAAGCCCTGAGTGCAGCCAGGTGAGGCTCAAAAAGCTGTGGGGGAAAATTCAAAAGGATATGGTAATAGGAGCTCTTCAAACAGAGCAGAGCCCACAGAAGAAACAACCTTGAATCTACAAATGAAATAGAGCCTTTGGATGTGCTTAAGAGGTGGGAGAATGTCAAAGACTGTTACTGTGTTTTATCAGTTTTTCTGAAAGAAAACCAATTATTTAATGCAAAAACATGCTAAAGAATTCTGATGGGGAGAGTGGATTGTCCTGCTGAATGGATCTTAGGTATTTTTTTTTTGTTCTGCAGGATTAATGCCATGTAATTTTTCTTGAATTAAAATGTGCATTTTCGTTCTTGAGCAATCATTGAAACAGTACAAATCCACCCATCGCAGGAGGACTGGGGAGATGGATCAGAGTCATGCAGCGCAGCTGCCGAAATCCGGGTCTGATCCCTGGCACCGCTTTTCCCCAAGTACTGCCAGCAGAGACCCCAAACACTATCAAGATTGGCTCCTCTCAAAAAAAAAATAGAGGAAATAAATGGAAAAATATTTCATTAGTGAAATTTGACATTAAAAGAGGAGCTAGAGAAATAGTAAAATCATTCCTACTTGGCAGCATTTTGTGAAGGGTTGGGTGCTGGAATAGCGCATGGCTGGAACCCAGCATGAATGACTATAACTGTGTCTTTCAAGATTCAATTTAAAAACAGGGGAGATCGTTGGCAGCATTGGAGTAACCAATCTGAGTAAATGCAATGGACCATATTATACAAGCAAAGACAGTGGGGAAGTATGGTAGAATTAAAACCCAACAGCAGTCTCATCACAATTTAATGGAAATCCAATGTGAAAGGACCAAGTACCCCAAATGAAAGCACAAAGGTGTCAGATCCCATCTTGTTTTTTTCACCTCTGGGGCAGGGAGATGTTGGGTTCCGCCTCGCAGCACCAAGGTCTTGCTTCCGACTCTGCTCAGTGATTACTCCTGACAGTGCTCAGAGGGGATGTAGATGAGGTCACGGCATCTGGTTCAGGTCGGACATGTATGGGGCAAGTATCTTTCCTGCTGTGCGTCTCTCACATACTTCACATACAAGAGGAAGTTGGTGTTAAAAAGAATGAAAAATCCATGATATAAACAGTATAAGAACAGGTACAGCCCATATACTTATATCACAGTATACTTGAACGCGAGTTATGAGAGTGAAAGGGAGGATTCCGCCTGTGACGTGTAGAATCATAAACTATTCCTGTAAACAAGAGTTCTGCAAAGTACATGAAAGAAAACAAATTTAGAATCATACTTTTATGTATGTGATATCTCTTCCATTTGAATAAGGCTAGAGAAAATTTGAGGAAATTTTCAACTTCCTGGAACTGATTGGCATCCTTGGATCTCTAAATTCCAGTGTAAAAGACACATTATTCTAAGCTGCATATGAAAGGAACATCAACCAAGGTATAAGGAACATCACCAAATAACCAAGGTATACATGGATGGGCATGCCATAGGCCCAAATAAGAATCTCAGAAAACTTGAAATACTGACATAAATTGAGAAAGAAAAATCTGAGAGTTGAGAGCTAATCACAAGCACAGTCAGTTAGAAATTTATTATATATATATGTATATATATACACATTATAATATATATATATTACATATCTGTAACACATTAAAATATATATATTACATATCTGTTCTCAGGCACTCTGGCTGTTTCCATATTCTGGCTATTGTGGAAAATGCTGCAATGAAATGAACACAGAAGTACAGATGGTGTTTCTGCTGTATGTTTTGGGCCCCCAAGGTATATTCCCAGGAGTGGTATTGCTGGGTCAAATGGGAGCTCAATTTCTAGTTTTTGGAGGAATGTCCATATTGTTTTCCAAAAGGCTGGACCAGCCGGCATTCCCACCAGCAACGGATAAGAGTCCCTTTCTCCCCACATCCATGCCAGCACTGGTTGTTCTTGTTTTTTTGGATATGTACCAGTCTCTGTGGTGTGAGGTGATATCTCATTATTGTTTTGATTTGCATCTCCTGATGATTAGTGAAGAGCATTTTTTCATATGCCTTTCAGCCATTCGAATTTCTTCTTTGAGGAAGCTTCTGTTCATTTCTTCTCCCCACTTTTGATGGGGTCGGATGGATTTTTCTTGCAAAGTTTTACCAGTGTCCGATATATCTTAGATGTTAACCCCTTATCAGAGGGCGTTGGGTGAATATTCCTTCCCACTTTGTGGGCTGTCTCGGTATCTTGGTCATCATTTCTTTTGAGGTGCAGAAGTTTATTAGTTTCATGTCCAATTTGTTTAACTCTGCTTCTACTTGCTTGGTCATTGGTGTTTCATCTTAAAGATGCCTTTAGCTTCAATGTCATGAAGGATTTGCATATTTTTTCTTCCACGTACCTTATGGACTCAGGTCTGATGTTGAGGCCTTTAATCCATTTTGCTCTGACTCTTGTGCACGGGGTAAGATAGAGGTCTGATGCATATTTTTGCATGTAGCTGTCCAATTTTCCCAGCACCACTTGCTAAAGAGGCTTTCCTTGCTCCAATTCATATTTCTTGCTCCCTTATCAAAAATTAAGTGATCATATATTTAAGAGTCTATGTCAGGATATTCAACTCTATTCCATTGGTCTGTGGGTCTGCCTTTATTCCAATACCAGGTTGTCTTAATTACTACTGCTTTTTAGTACAGATGACTCGATAAAGAAACTATAGTACATCTACACAATGGCATACTATGCTAGGAAATGCATAGAAAATAATTCTATGCTAGGAAAAATTTGCCTATGAATTCCTGTAAGTCAGGAAATTTACCTATAAATGGATGGACCTGGAGAGCATCGTGTTGAGTGAAATTAGTTAGAAGGAAAAGTACAGATATAGAATGAAAGCATTCATTTGTGACCTGTTAAAAAAATAGTCTGGGATTACTATCCAAAACCAGGCAAAATGGGCCAGGAGAACTCATCAGGGGTTGGAATACGAGTGTGGAGGTAGCGGATAGGTAAGATAGGGAAGGGGCCAACTAGATATTAATAGTTGGAAATAGTAACACTAGAATTGAGTATTATAGTAGGTAAAGGGATATACATTACAACCCTTCAGTGTCTGTGTTGCAAATCACAGTGCACAACAGAAAGAGAAAGTGAGAGTAAGAGAGAGAGAGGAAGAGAGAGAGAAGAAAAGAAAAGTGCCTGTCATAGAGACAGGTTGCAGGGAGGGAAACTGGGGACATTGTTCTTGGGAAATGTGCACTGGTGGAGGGACGGGTGTTGGGACACTTTGTGATTGAAACTTAATCTTGAACAGCTTTGTAATGGTCTATTGCACAGTGATTCAATTAAAAAATAGAAAGGTTTCCTAGAAATAAAATAGCATGTCTAAAAGCTTTGTTCTTTCAAATAACTTATGAGTAATGTAAGAAGTCACAAGATAAATTAGAAAATGTCTTGAATATAAAAATATGGCATCAAAATATGTGGGTTGTAACTTAAACAGTAATTTAGAGAGGAATTGATAGCTGTGAAATATTTGTACTAGAAAAGAAAAAAGGGTGAAAAAGGAGAAGCAAATCAAGTAAGTAGAAGGTTAAAAAGACCAAATAATAAAGAAGAAAGATAAATCAATAAAGAAAACAATAAAGCCCAAATTTGGGTTCTTTAATAATGTTATGAGACTATTACAGCCGGATCATCAACAGCCACCCTTCAGCAGTTTTTTTTCAATCCGGCCCAGGTATGCTGAACCAGAGACTCTCAGACATGGGGCAGAGCTTCTACTTGCTCTCCCTGTGCCCAGCTGCTCGTGAGGCACCCGGGTGGCATGGCGGGTTCTAGCCCTGGCCTGCCACCCCAGCTGAGCCTCACAACAAGCCAGACCACCCTCCCCTACTCCATGGGGCCTGCCATTTTCCACATCCGGACTTCCCTCTCGCCACAACTCCACCCAGCAGACCAGACTATCACAGCCCGGCTCCGAGCAGCCGCTAGTGGCCGCAAGTGGTTTATCAATAAATGCTTTATTTAGAGGTGACTACAACAGTATGCCACTCGCACGGCAAGCCTGGCAAGCTGCTCGTAGTACTTGATATGCCAAATACCAGTAACATTTATATTAGGTCATTCCTGTGACCTAATATAATTGTTTGAGGCTCTTTATGTTCCTGGAGCGGGTGGATGCCTTTGGGTTCTACCAGCATGAGACGGGACATATGGAGATATTACTGGTGCCCGCTCTAGCAAATAGATGATTAACGGGAAGGAAGTGATAGTGATAGATAGTGAGTAATGTTATAAAATTCCTAAGGCTGATCAAGAAAGAAAAAGAGATCATTTCAGATTTTCCTTCCAACATGTTACTATAATGAGTAAGGGCTATTCACTACAGATTCCACAGATGTCAGCAGAAAATATGGAATATTATCAATTACTTGAGGCCAGAATTATTCACAGTGTAGATGAAATGGGGAACCCAGTGAAGACTCAGCTTACCAAAATGGACACCTGGGAACTGAGAAATCTTCACGCCTTAATCAAATGATTTCCCATGAAGAAAATGTCAGACTAGGATGATTTCTAGTAGATTATACCAAACACTAAAGAAAAGGAGTTGGGAAGATGCTAGAATGGGAGGTGTTCGATGGTGGACTTAACGCGCCCACTGCTGTGTGTGGAAGGATAAAAGTGTCCTTCTCATGGAAACAGGCTTAGAGATGGAGAAAGCGTCTCTGCCCTGCTGCCCCCAGCCCTCTCTGCACCTTCCATGGACTCTTGTGTGACCCCCAGTGGTGCTCTGCCCGAGCAGTGGAACACAGGGGCCTGAATTCTTTGGAGGAATGAAAATAATCTGGAATTGAAGCAATAGGGCACTTGCCTTGCACACAGCCAATCTGGGTTCAATGCCCACATCCCAAATAGTCCCTGCCAGGATCCCATATAATCCCTGAGCACTACTGGGTGTAACCCAAAAATAAAAAACTTCTGCTGCACTATATCGGACATAGGATATAGGGCTGGGCCGCACATGTCTGCTGGCCTGCTTGGGGATTCGGTCTGGTTCCCCTTGCCTGCAGGGAGCAAGTGAAAACCGATATATAGATAGATAGATAGATAGATAGATGATAGATAGATAGATAGATAGATAGATAGATAGATAGATAGATAGATAGATAGATAGATAGATAGATAGATAGATAGATAGATAGATAGATAGATAGATAGATAATGGATGGACGGACAGACAGACAGACAGACAGACTGGTGGAGGTCAGCAAACCAAAGTCCACTTCTATAGTATGTGCAGAAAATATATTTAAATGAAAAGATAGAAACAGGTAAAAAATTAAAGGGCAAGGGATCAGAGAGCCATGTGCCAAGGGCATTCACCATGCGTGCTGCTGGCCTGGGGAGTGGCCGTGTGTGCTCTGACCTGGGTAGTGGCCGTGCGTGCTGCTGGCCTGGGGAGTGGCCGTGCGTGCTCTGACCTGGGTAGTGGCCGTGGCGTGCTGCTGGCCTGGGTAGTGGCCGTGCATGCTGCTGGACTGGTTCCACTCGCCACACCCATCTAGTTCTCTGACCCCTGCCAGGAGTAAGCCCTAAGCACTGCTGGGTGTAGCCCAAAACAAACAAAAAAAAAAAAGGAGAAAGGATGAAAAAATAGATTTTTGAGGAAATGGTCTACTACAAGAAATACATAGAAAAATCCTGTAATATAATTTCTGGCAATATACCATTCCAATGAAAGGCCTATGGTGAGAAAATGAAAGGAAAAAAATTATGGTATTATATTATAATACAGTCACCGTGTAAATTAAACAATCATAAATCTGCACTCCAGCATCTATTTAAAATAAAGAAAAGCCATTAGAATGTTCAGATACATCGACAGACCTATAATTCTAGTTGGAAATGTTACTACATTCTAAAATTGTCAGGCCAAATTGAGCCGATAAGTCACCCCATAGGAATTTGACTAACTTGCTGCGTCTTGTTGATAGGTAGTCAGAGAACATACTTTGTTTCCAATGAAGAAGAAAATATCCTTTCAGAAATCGGAAACACAATAGTGGAACTTACTTATCTTACCTCATAAGAGAAATAAATTGTCAGAGTAAAAATCACAGAGGCCCAATGTTTGATCAAACTTAGTAAAATAGAAATGCCAGAACAGATCAAAATAATCCCCTTGTGAAACTTGTAAAGTATATTTCTGAATTCCTTTTGTATTAAAAAGAAAGTGGAAATCGAAATTATAGGCTGTTTTAGAAAAGTACAATTGATAGCTATAAATCAAATGCTTTTGAGATTTGACAAAAGTGGTAATTATAGGAATACTTATGTTCATAAGTACTTTTATTAGAAAATATAAAAGATTGATAATAATTGAAAAATCAAGAAAGAACAATGTAAGTCCAAAGAACAAGGATTTCTCAAAGTTAGTTGGACAGAAGCTAATAATATGGAAAACTAATAGAAAACAAATTTGAATAATAAGCCAAAAGTTAATTTTTCATAAGATAAAAAAATATGGAAACCTTCAAAAGTTGAGTCTAGAGAGAAAAAAATGGCATTAATAAGAAGAAATTGCTTTAATGTGAAGACTTTCTGGGGCCAGAGTGATAGTACAGCGGATGGGGTATCTACTCTGCACACAGCCCACTCAGGTTCAATCCCCAGCATCCCATATGGCCCCCCCCGAGCACCACCAGGAATAATTCCTGAGTGTAGAGCCAGGAGTAACCCCTTGCCAGGTGTCAGAGAGCCACTGGGGTCCCCAAAAAGTACCAGAAGAGAAGTTCTCTTCTACCTCTGATGCCGCCTGGGAACAGATGAAAACTCATGAATCCAGCGCAGTTCCAAAAGGCACAACAAGCTCTACCACAAATAGTACAACAAGCTCTACCACTGTAATCCAATATATCGGAAGACCTCTAACTCTGGTCTGAACTTAGATCATACGAGAGTCCAAGTTTCCTACCAAAGAGGATCCCATCAGAGGGGAAAGTACCTCAAATCAGTCCCCTTATATACACAAAAGTAATCCTAACTTCAGGGAGGGTCCTGTTTTTAAAGATTAACTAAACAGCTTCTAGGTAATAGAGAAGTGTATTAGGGTGGTGTCACACCCTACTACAGGTCTAAACAAATGATTGTGCCAAGGACTAATCCCTTATTCCAAGATTATCTCTTATGAAAAACACTGGAAAGATGTAACCCAAATATGAACATCTTTGTAATTGTGTATCTCATGGTGGTATAATAAAAATACTAAATGTAAAATAAAACACTGAGGAGAGAGAGGGGCAGGTATAAAGTAATACATCTTAATTTCATGGGCTTCATGTAATCTAGATGGTGCCCACAGGTCCTTCTTATTTATTATCTGCACCAGGGTGATTCTGAGTATCTTGTTTTCTGTATACTGAACGGGTCACACTCGCCAACATGAGGGCAAACTAGTATGATCCTTCCTATAATCTTAAACCATAGTCTCAATGTAGCCAGGGCAGTAGTCTCCTGGTAAATTCAAACTGTCCCACGCTGGGTGCATTGGGTATAAAGAGGAGCTGTGCCCAATCTAGATAACATAGAAGTCTTAGTAGATGTATAATAAGTCGGAAGTTATTCAGAGTCAAGGTGACTTCTGTAACTGCCACAGCCTCCATCAGTGTTTACATAGAAGAGAGATCTCATTAGTATGAGCCTTGGCTTAAGAACTTGGAAGTCGGGGCTGGAGCGATAGCCCAGTGGGTAGGGCGTTTGCCTTGCACTTGGCCAGCCTGTGCCGGCCCGGGTTCGATCCCCGGCATCCCATATGGTCCCCCATCCCATATGGTCCCTCGAGCACCGCCAGGAGTAATTCCTGAGAGCAGAGCCAGGAGTAACCCCTGAGCATTGCCGGGTGTGACCCAAAAAGCAAAAACAAAAAAAACAGAAAACAAACAAAAAAAAATAACTTGGAAGTAGATTAAGCTGTGAGCAAAGCTCCCAAGCTAGCTAAGCCTGTCATCCAACAGGGCACATTTCTCAACTCCTCTGAACCTCATCACTTCTCTGCAGTATTATTTCCATACAGCATTGTATACCCTTGGACCAAATCAAGTTCTTCCAGGCATTGATATGTTTCTTTAAAAGACCTCTCTGAAATGCATAATTTTGTTTTTCTTCTCATTGTATTTTGGGTAGCATGGTTAAAGTGGTGTTAAAGTGTTATGTGTATAAAGTGTATAAAGACTTATGTGTATGAGGACTTTTGTGTACAAAGTGATTGTACCTTCTCCTTTAGTTCTTATAAATGGAAAACATCTGCCTGAAAGTTGGGATGATTGAGTGATTCCAGAAGTTTCCATGTCTGTTCATTCACCGGGAACGTGAAAACTGGCTGGTGAAACCTTGGGGAAACTTCGGCAGCTCACCCGTGTTGAAGGCAGTTGACTCCGGGGGGTCACACTTGGTGCTCACTGGATGAACAAGAGAAAAGATGGCGGGAAGCCTTGAGAGCATAAAATGTGTCGGTGGCAGGGAAGGGGACGGTGAGTTGGACACGGCCAAGCCTGGGCAGCAACATGGTGGCTCGTAGGGCAAGTCATGGAAAGGTCATGTTTTTCTTTAGTAAAGAGCTACGGTGAGACGTCGAGATGGTTCCATGCATCACACATGGGTCAGACACCGGGACAGACACACATTTCTTTCTATTTCAGGCCACAGCAGCAGGGAGTAGAACTCTTGGAGCATCCTCGGTGCTTGAGGGTCATTTCTGTGGGGTTTGGGAAAACAACGCCGTAAACCATGCAGTGGATGAAGAACTCCTGTGTGCACACTGCAGCCCAGCCCTCTACCATCCCCCAGTCCAAACACACTTTCACGTCCATAGTCAACATACATTTGATGGGTTTCCACACCAAAATTTTTGTTTACTAAATATGATCTTGCCACTCTGTTTTCATGTCTCAAAAATGAGTGTCGCCTGATTACTGAAATGTGGTAAATTGGGTTAAATAAATTCCCATTGAATCAAGCCCCATGTGAGCCAGAGCTGTGCCAGGTGGCTTTGCAGGATAGGAGCAGCTGTTGCCATACTAACCTGTTCCTTTTGTTTCCGGTAGAACGTCCGTTCTCGGGATCTCCTTTGGAGCTGCATTTCTCTTGCTCGCCTTTATCCTTTTCATCTGCTTTGCCGGACAGCTTTTGGTAGGTAACTTCAAATCCAAACCTTCTTGGGAGCGTGTGTTCATTTCATGAAAACTGATTTCTTGCTTAGAGCAGAGTGTGTTGACTCAGCGTTTCAGGAGACAGTGATCACAGTGAAGAGCTCACACTGCAAGTCAGCAGTGCAGAAATGGAAACTGAGGCAGCATATGCCCACAGAACACTAATTAAAATTCATTGTATCACTGTCTTCCCGTTCATCATCGATTTGCTCGAGCGGGCACCAGTAACATCTCCATATGACCTGTCTCATGCAAGTAAAGCCCAAGGGTACCTGCTTGCTCCAGGAACATAAAGAGCCTCAAACCATTCCATCAGGTCATGGGAATGAGGTCTATAATTGTTACTGGTATCTGGCATATCAAATACGACACGGGTAGCTTGCCAGGCTCTGCCCTGCGGGTAGCATAATCTTGTAGTCATCTCAAAATCCAGCATTTATTGAAGAACCGCATGGCTGCTTTGGCCGCGCGAGCAGGGCTGTGATAGGCTGCTCTGCTGGGTGGAGTTCTGACGAGGGGAAGTCCGGATGTGGAAAATGGAGGTCCTCATGGAGTGGAGGGTCGTCTGACTTGTTGTGAGGCTCTGCTGGGGTGGTGGGCCAGGGCTAGAACCTGCCACCCCTCCCAGGCACCTCATTAGCGGCTGGGCACAGTGAGAGCCAGTAGTAGCTCTGCCCCATATCTCTACTAATTAAAATTAGTATTATTATTTGAGATGTTAGCAGTCACATCGTAAATCTGTTTTTGTGTTTATTTGTTCCCGTCAATATATTTTTTATGTCTAGATTTTCAGAATCTACAGCAGAAAATAGAAGTATAATAGGAGATCCTTGGTGTAGGGCAGTGAAAATTCACACCACATCTGTCATTCATATTCGCTTTCAAGGTATAAAAGTTCGGAGCATATAAAAGCCAGCAAATGTCTAAGTATCTTTTATTGGTGTTTAATTGATTTATTTTTAAATTATTTTAGACATTGTGGTCTACAGAGTTGTTCCTAATTACAGTTGTTTTCGGCATTCAGTGTTCCACCGCCATTGTTCCCGGTGTCCCACCCCACGAGTCTGCCCCCTTGGCAGTCATGAAATAAGTGATTTTTTACATTGTTTGCCACACCGAAATGCTAACAGAATTATTGAAAAGTCCTTCAGTAAAAGAAATTTGTGAGAGTTGTTACATCTCACAGTGGGGCCATTAAGTCCTTTTCTGAGGGTCTTGAGCTGTTTGTGGCTGGTTGAGCCTCTTGTTGTTCCTGTTCATGAGCTTAATTGGGCTTTCCACTACTTTCACATCCTATTTTATGTGCTCCTGCTGGCCTAACAGTTTTGTGGAATGTGGAGCATGTACGGCCACATGCTCCGGAAACTCCAGGATCTGTAGAACCGGGTCCATGAGCTTCCGCAACTTGGCTTGACCTGCGTCTCTTCCGAGATCAGTCTTTAAGCAGTAAGTTTGGGCCATCAGCATCACAGCAGCTGTGGAGGGTGGGAGTGATGCCGGGGCTACCGAAAGTACAGGGTGGGGGGAGGCTGTCCACCCCCACTTGGAGAAGACCCCAGTTTTCAGCTCAAAAACCAGCGTCCCTGGAATTTCAGAACAGGATCGTCATTCAAGATACCCCTTGGCAACTCAAGTTCTCAGTCTCTGTGCACAGAGCTCAGCGTCACTGCTCTGGGGACCGGGTCTGACCATCTCTAGCTCAGAGCTCAGTGTCACTACTCTGGGGACCGGGTCTGACCATCTCTAGCTCAGAGCTCAGCGTCACTGCTCTGGGGACCGGGTCTGACCATCTCTAGCTCAGAGCTCAGCCTCACTGCTCTGGCGACCGGGTCTGACCCATCTCTAGCTCAGAGCTCAGCGTCACTGCTCTGGCGACCGGGTCTGACCCATCTCTAGCTCAGAGCTCAGCGTCACTGCTCTGGGGACCGGGTCTGACCATCTCTAGCTCAGAGCTCAGCGTCACTGCTCTGGCGACTGGGTCTGACCCATCTCTAGCTGCCTTTTTCTCCCTTAAGTTGCTCTAGCAACGACGTGCAGGATGGAGGCTGGAGGGTCCACTGCAGAAGGCTGTGCTGCCGGCCCACCTCCTCATGGTTGACCCCCTTCATGGTGTTTGACTCCTCTGGAAGATTAGGATCTGACAGCCTTGGCCTCTGTTCCCCTCCCAGGGGCTTCCTCAGGCCCAGACATGCTTCTGAATCTCTACATTTGACAGAGAGACTCCTGGGCTCTCAGAGCTGCTGCCTCACTCCTAGTGGTTGGAACTGGGCTTTGACAGATGCAGACCCAGGTGGTCTTTCTGTTCTCACTCGTGGGACCTCCAGTATCCCCACAGTAGCTGATGCAACTCCGGTTCCCCTATGGTGTTCTGGTAAGAGGCAGGAAATCTCGGCATCTCAGCACCTGCTCCCTTTCTGCTTCTAAACCCATCCTGTAAGAGCGTCTCGCAGCCAGCATGAAGCGTCTCACTGAGTGGGCAGTGTAAGGTCTTAAATGTGCGTTCTTGCTCATTCTCTAGCCCCTAAAATCCTGCAGTGGTAGGATGTTTCATGGGGTTACACTGATGAAGAAACATGGTGTTTATGAAAGCGTTCTTAGCATGTAACAGATTTACCTCCTGTTAACATGTGTTGAACCTTCTGAGCAGCGAAAAGGCTTTAAGCACTGTTGATGCTTATAGTATTCCTTTCAACTCTCTCTTCAAACAACTGAAGTAAAATTCTTGCATAAAGGAAATTGAGAAAAATCTAACTCCTAAGTGTTTGCTCCAGTGTCTTTCCCTGTGTTGTCGCTGTGGTGAAAAATGCTCACTGAAAGTAAACAAAACTGATGGATCATTTCCCAGTTGGCCTTAAAGTGAGAAGGGAAAGGTTGAGATACATCAAATGGACACACAAGAATAGGAGCGGGAAGAAGTTGTTCATTTCTTAATGGGAAAATCCTGCAGCTTCTCGTTGAGAGCAGATGTGTGTTTGCTCAGCAGCACGTTCAGAAACACAGTCAGGGGATGAAATTCTCATCATCACGATGAGTGGGAAGCCCAGATAGAGCCGCTCTCCCCCTCCCAGCATCCCCTTGTCCAGGAAGAGACCCCTTGTCTCCTGCTTCCCACCACTCATGTCCATATGGGTGGGCTTCAGCACAGCTTGTCTTTCCCAGATATCGCCCAACCCCTATGCTGGAACCTTCTTTGAGGGCTCTGGGGCCTCCGCACTGTAGCCCTCGAGATGGGGCCAGCTCTGCTGCAGAAACCTTTTTGGCCGCCATTTTGGTTTTGCTTTTGCTTGGAGTGAATTTCCCCATCGTTTCTCTTTATATACCTTGATAGCTGAGCACTGTTGGGTTGGAGCAATGGGACATTGGGTGGGACATTTGTCTTGCACTTGACCAACCTGGATTCCATCCCTGGCATCCCGTTTAGTCTCCTGAGTCTACCAGGAATGATCCCTGAGTGCAGAGCCAGGAATAAGTCCTGAGCACCACTGTGTATGTCCCAAAAACCAACCAGAAAAGACAAGAATTGTTTTCTAAACTCACTTTCTAGCTCCGTGCCTCTGACCCTGGTAGACAGTGGGATCACAGTGTGATTAAGAAGGAAACTCACATGTACGTGCTGCTGGACTTGGCTCTCCGTGAGTGCCCTTCTCCCTGGCTCTGTGGCACCCATTTGGTTTCACCCACACCGAGTGTTCTGAGTCCCCTGCTCAAATCATGAGCAGCCACATTAGTCCCTTCTGCTAGTGCCCACCAGGCGGGGTAGAGATTCTGCATGAGGGAAGGGACGGCAGGTTGATAGTCTCCGTTGTGCTTCATTGAAATTCCTTCTCCCCCACACCAGGATTCCTTGACCCTGGTGCACATCTGTTTGTTTCCTTGCTTGGAAATAATCTTCTCCTCAAACACCAACTCCAAGGGTCATCTTCCCACCAGCGACCTGACAGGGACCAACTGATCAGGCTTCTTGCTCCGTGTTTATTTCTTCTCTTATATGGGAGGATCATCCACGAGCTCGGACCCTCTTCCTGCAGTATTTAATGTACTGGAAGCCAGGCCCAGGTTTCCCTAGTTTGTCACTGCACAGAATGTTTGCTCGCATGCCTGGATCGCGTCCTGCCTCCGACGGGCCCCCTCCCTTCCCACCTGCCTTTGGCTCTGGACTGTCACTTCAGCTCCCAGACATCCCATCCCGCTCCCAGTGCATCGTACCTCGTCCTCCCTCCTGACATTCTCCCTCAGCTGCTCTCTGAGCACGTCTGCGTCCTCATTGTACCCTGCAGACTCTTCACTTTCTACAGCTGATTCTGGGACCCGGGAACATAACATAACCCGGGTCACATGATACAAACCCACGTTTTATCACATCGCTGGTGGCGCCGTGGACTCTCGGGGTCTCCGCTGTCAACATGTGGAAGAAACATTTCTAAGGAAAATCTTGCAGAATTTGTCGGCTGGCCTGGGGGTCTGAGCTTGATCGGCAGGTGACGCCTGCTGAAGGGCCCCTGGTTCAAGGTAAAGAGAGAAGGAGCTGAAGAGTCAGCACGATCTGCCCACGGGGCAGCCGGGAATCTTCTCCCCGCCTCCCCACGCTGCTGAATAATGCATGTGGGTTAAAGACGAGGGCTCACTCCTCAAGTCACCTCAGACATGCCAGTTGATTTATCCTCACAGGAGTCCTTGGAGGAAATGCCCGTTTCCTGTTTAATGAAATAAACCCCACAGATGCTATATAACGTGCCCTGCCGCGCACAGCAGGAGGGTGCGGAGTCAGCCTTGGAACCCATCTAATTAATTGGAGGCGGCTCCGGGGTGGCCAGCTGCGGGTGGCGTCCCCAGCAGGGCTGAGTAGAGCTGTCGCTGCTGACGTTGTCGATGGGCAGAGCCTGAAAGCCGTGAGGGGGCCTGTGTACTGAGAGCTGCCTGATAAACAGGCTCCCGGCTCGTCGCCTCTGCTTGCCTGAGCTCTGCTCTTCCACAGTAGCTTCATGCTATGACTGGGCAACATGGAACTCCAGCCCGAAAGACATTTGGTGCTATGGGAAAAGAATTAGAGGTCGATATACAGCCTAAGATATTTTGTTTAAAGAATAGTGCCCTTAACAGTAATGCTTGGCAAAATGTGTTCACATAGATAAGAGCCCTTGGAAGTAAGTTTTTATATACGTATTTCATTGAAACAGAAACTAAAACCTAAGATAAAAGCGGCAAGAATATGCTCAGTGAAAGATGGAATTGTCATTATAATCGTCAGTTTTACAGACTACTAAAAACAGTTGCACGTAGCAGAGCTTCGTGCACATTTGCGGCCCAGTCAAACTTCTGAGCTCCGAGTGCCTGTGCTCCTCTGTCCAAATACGAGAGTGACCCCAATCCAAGTGATGCCCAGAAAATGAAGCACCAGCCAACTCGGTCTTAGGGGAGGTATGCCAGGGCATGGAGCTGGCCACCACCGTCTGTCTCTCTGGAGGGCTGCCTCTGCCTTCTGTGGCTCCCAGACAAACGTGAGAGCATGTCCTGTCCGGCCAGGAGAAGCAGATCAGCAGTGACACACGGCTGATGGAACCTCTCTCCTTCCCGACACCCTCTCCCTCTGGGTGTGTTCTCCCTGGCCACCCCTTTGCCCTACGCCAGCATCATCCTATCTGTATCCTCTCGGTTGGCGTTTTCCCTCTGCCTGCTTTTCCATCTTTTCTTTGTCACTGTGTAGATGTGTGTGTGAGTGTGTGTGTGTATGTGTGTGTGTGTGTGTGTTGTATACAACGTCTAGCGAATGGCATTTTCTTACTTGAACCGTCTTTCTCTTTCACCTGACCGGTGTAATGCATTTATGTGTATTTTATAGTCATGGCAACAACCTTATTTCACTCTTTTGTGATCCAGTATCTATCTTCCTTTTATTCCTCCTCCTCTTTTGTCCTCTCTTCATATTTACTTCTCCTCCTCTCTTTCCTCTAGTACCTTGCAAGTCGTTTGTCTGAGTCTGTTTATGCCCAGCCTTGAAATAGGCTCATATGTGCATGCGAGTGAGCCTGCTTCAAACTCATGCTGAAGAGTGAAGAAATCCGCACCCTGAAGCTCATGCTGAAGTGAAGAATCCACACCCTGAAGCTCATCCTGAAGAGTGAAGAATCCACACCCTGAAGCTCATCCTGAAGAGTGAAGAATCCACACCTCCGTCCCCACCTCTCATCCCCTTTTTCCATTTTGTCCAGGCTTGTTATACTGCTTCCGAATGTGAACTATTCCTACCGTCTGTTGTTATCGGTGTTATTGGTATTTAACCATGTCTCTGCTCCTTCTTCCTGAGCCCTTCCTATGGTCGGATTGCCAACGGTGCTCCTTTGTGACCTTTTAGGAAGAGCCCGTTCAGAAGCACATGCTGCTCTGAGCTTAGAAAGGAGTCCATGTCAGGCCGGAGCTAGAGCACAGTGGGAGGGCGTTTCCCTCACACGCAGCCAACCCTGGTTCGATCCCCGGCATCCCATATGGTGCCCCAGCACCACCAGGGAGTAATTCCTGAGTGCAGAGCCAGGAGTAACCCCTAAGCATCACCGGGTTTGATCCAAAAGGAAAAAGTAGTCCGTGTCTTCTAATGGACCTTAAAAGCCCTTTGTGATGATTCTTTGAGCACATTGAAGACCCTTGTCCCTCTTTTCCCAGGTGCTAACATACTAGGGAGAAACCTCCTGCCTGTCTAGCGTCGGTGCTAACATACTAGGGAGAAACCTCCTGCCCGTCTAGCGTCGGTGCTAACATACTAGGGAGAAACCTCCTGCTTGTCTAGCGTCGGTGCTAACATACTAGGGAGAAACCTCCTGCTTGTCTAGCGTCGGTGCTAACATACTAGGGAGGAAACCTCCTGCTTGTCTAGCGTCAGTGCTAACATACTAGGGGAGAAACCTCCTGCCCGTCTAGCGTCGGTGCTAACATACTAGGGGAGAAACCTCCTGCCTGTCTAGCATCGGTGCTAACATACTAGGGAGAAACCTCCTGCTTGTCTAGCGTCGGTGCTAACATACTAGGGAGAAACCTCCTGCTTGTCTAGCGTCGGTGCTAACATACTAGGGAGAAACCTCCTGCCCGTCTAGCGTCTGTGCTAACGCACTAGGGAGAAACCTCCTGCCCGTCTAGCGTCGGTGCTAACACACTAGGGAGAAACCTCCTGCCCGTCTAGCGTCGGTGCTAACGTACTAGGGAGAAACCTCCTGCTTGTCTAGCGTCAGTGCTAACGTGCTAGAGAGAAACCTCCTGCCCGTCTAGCGCCGGTGCCAACGTACTAGGGAGAAACCTCCTGCCCGTCTAGCGCCGGTGCTAACGTACTAAGGGAGAAACCTCCTGCCTGTCTAGCGCCGGTGCTAACGTACTAGGGAGAAACCCTCCTGCCCGTCTAGCGTGGGTACTAACATACTAGGGAGAAACCTCCTGCCCGTCTAGCGTCGGTGCTAACGCACTAGGGAGAAACCTCCTGCCCGTCTAGCGTCGGTGCTAACGTACTAGGGAGAAAGCTCCTGCCCGTCTAGCGTCGGTGCTAACGTACTAGGGAGAAACCTCCTGCCCGTCTAGCGTGGGTACTAACATACTAGGGGAGAAACCTCCCTGCCCGTCTAGCGTCGGTGCTAACGCACTAGGGAGAAACCTCCCTGCCCGTCTAGCGTCGGTGCTAACGTACTAGGGAGAAACCTCCTGCCGGTCTAGTTGCTTTCTTGGTGGACAATGGCTTTGTCTGGGGCTTTGCTCTCCGTCAGGGGCAATCGATGCCTGGCCCAGGGGCACACCTGCTTCTGTTTCCTGCCTGAGCATCAGTGTCACCAGCCACAGGCCTCCACTTCTGTCGCGCTCAGGCCCACACATGATTGCCCTGACCTGCATGTCTTTCAGATCTTTCTCTGATTCTTACTGTTTACTGCAGACTCCTAAAGCAGATGCGCACGTCCATGGTGGCTGCGTGTTGGCTCTCTCTCCCTGCGCTGCATCTGGGTCCCTGTCTGTGCTGTCTGGGGGCTCTTTCTTCAGCTCTCTCTCCTGTTGGAAACAATCTATTCTTGCCCTTTCGAGAGTGCAAAGTGGGGTCGGACACTTCTGTAATCTCAGACATTTTTGGTCATCCCAATTGATTTCAGTGACGAGGAGCTCCGGGAGTCTTTGGGACACATTGAGTGGCGCCGAGGAAAGAATGGGCCGGGCCTGGCTTGGGTCCCTCAGTTACAGCAGCGGCTTCCTGTCTGTTTGGTTGTTTCGTCTCTAGCGCCTTTCTGCGGCTCCTTCTCTGCTGTTTTCCAGAGCAAGGATTTTATCATTATTGCCGGGGTTGATGCCTGAGCAACCGCTTTTCCTCTCTCCTTGGGAGCTGTGTCAGATTGGTGGGCGATCTGGCCATGCTGGTTGATTCCCTCCACGTAAGCCACGGCCTTGGGTAATTCTTAGTTGTTCTGCTGAGATTGTGTTCAGTGGATAGGAAGCATCAGGGCAAAACATTCTCACACCTGCAGGGAGCCCAGACACTCCACCTGCCCTTGACCTGACTGATTTCCCTTCAATTTAGGATTTTCACCCTACGGGAGATAATGCCAGTTTAGACTCAATGCCCATGTTTAAAGAGGAGCTAGGAAGTGTGGGCACTTCCCCAGACTCACACATGGAATTTTTCTAGAGCTCTCCGCATGGACGGAAAATCCTTCCGAGACGTCTGATTGCTTTGGGGTTCGCGGTCCCTGTCGCCCGACTTGCTGTCACCTGGGGAGCTTCTCGCTCCTGGGCTCTTGCTTTCACCCTGTCGCCTTTGCGTGATGGCGTCTGTGTTGAGCGCCAGCACATTATGGGCTGACCCCACGGCCTGCTGCCCTCTTCTCTCTGCTTCCCTTTGAGGTTCTGCTCACTGCGACATGTCCCTTTGGGCCCCGGTATTGAGTTAGTGAGTATAGAGCAAGTGTTTGTTCTCCTGATGCTATTCACCAAACACCGCCTTGAACTCTGGGAGTAGAAGATGCCTGTGAGCTGGTCACTCACAGCTGGTCATCGACAGCTGGTCACTGTCTTCGACCAGCTGCCCTCGGGGCCAGGGACAGCATCTCAACTAGACATGCCCAGCAGCAGCTGGAGCACCCCGCATTATAGAAGAGGGCTTAAGAAATGGCTTCATTTTGGAAAATGGTATTGATTGGAATAAGTCCTGGCAGAGGAGCTCAGTAACAATTAAATAACAAAGATACATACACCACCTCAGTGATATTAAATGTCACATTTCTGGGCGCCTATTTTTTTGCTGCCATGGATAAAGCCAATCCTCTCTGCCAATAGAAGTACCAAAGTGGTTGCTCCATTGGGCAGAAACAGGAAAGTGCATGTGACTATGATGAGCTCAATTTTTCAGGCAAGATTTTAAGAGAGTTATTTTTCTAATAATGAAACTTCGTTGTTTAATCACTGTGACGCATTCCCTCCTTTTCTGATGTTTCTTTCATTTCATTTCACTTAACACAAGCATGTGCTTATCAAGTCCCCGGTGCCACTTTAAGATGGGCGTAAGTGAAATTTCCAGCACATTCCGCATTTGTGCTTTAAACACGGGGATTCCTTGACTGAGAGGGTCTCAGTCTCCCCGTGGTTGATGCTCTGCAGCTGTTTCCAGGGCAAAGTATCCGCACAGGGAGGGAGGCGGGGGAGGAAAATGCCTCCTTCGTGGAGATGATTTTTTCTCTTTTAAATACAAATATAGGGAGTGAACGTTTTCTTTTTTCTGCAGAGGATCTTTTGATCCCAAGAAAGAATTCAGACGTTCATCCCATGTCCCTCCTAGCGGACCGCCCCTTGGCATGACCCGAGCACACCAGTCTGTGAGAGGCCTTCCTAGAAACCCTCACCTTGCTCCCGTTGCGTCGTTCAGAGCCAATTCAATGCTGGGCAGTAGGTGGGTGTGCGGTGAAGCGCCTCCAGGTGCCCCTGCCATCACGACTGCTCGGCTGCAGTGGCCCGGAGGAAGGTGGCAGGTTTTGCTGCAGTTGTGCAAGTCCTTAAGCCAGAGCAGGCTGCAGGGCTGGGCACCCAGAGGCTCGCCCTCATTTTCATGTCCAAATCTCCTTTCACTAAATTCCAGGTGACCTTGGAAGTGTGTTCCTGTGAAATGTCCCTTAAAGATGGTGTAGATTTTGATAAGCTTATTTTTTCTCATCGTACTGGTGCCCGAGCAAATAGATGATCAACGGGAGGATAGTGATAGTGATTGACTACTTAACCCAAGACATAATAAACTGGAACAAATTATCGCTGTCACGACCCAAGCCGTGATTTTTATTTCGAGCTGCAGACGCAGTCAATGCCCTCCTTTGTCCTGAATCAAATCCCTTCTCTTTTAACACCTTCCTCTTGTTGCTCCATCTTTGCTCTCCTCTGATTCCCTCACATCTCCATCTGCCTTCTCTGTCCAGCGTCACTCACTCATCAAGAACTCAGAAAAGTCATTATTTTATTTGTCGTCTTCGTGTAGGTCTGGAATAATGGACTGTATTTTACCTAAGACATTTTCTTTCTATTCTCAGTATTTCCATCATGATATCTGTTGCTTTCTGTTCAACACAAAAGCTTCTACTTTTTTTAATTCTCTAAAATAAAATCACTTACCCTAGAGGATTAGGGGTGCAAACACGTGCTGTCTGCGTTTTCCAGAATCAAGCCACACACAGGCTCAGTGCAGTCGAGCTAGAGGGTTGATGCTCTGCCATAATCGCTGTTCTTTGTGCTTTGTGAAATCTCCTCCAGAAGACAGACCCGAGTGTGGGTGGTCCTGCTGTCACGGGAGTGACCAGGCATTGAGAGGTCATGAGGAAAGAGCCCGGCGCCTACCTTTAAGATTCTACATATTCAGTCATTGAAGGTCTTGCTGGGGAAGCAGGACTCAGTCACCAGGACCCGGCAGAGTCGCCTTGCTCTGAAGAAGCATCAGTGGAAAATGTGGCTCTTCATATATATATATACATATATATAATAAGCTTTATATATATATAAGCTTTGGGGTCACACCCAGCGATGCTCAGGATTGTTCCTGGGAAATGTGGCACTTCATATACATATGAAAAGCATGGAAAGCTCGGAAGACTGCGCCCTGAACAAAGCGCTGGTCACAGACAGGCAGTTACTCTCCCTGCAGGGCGCCCCAGCCAGAGACCCGGCGGAGCCAGCCTCCAGAGCCGGCGTGGGCTATTTGCATGTTTGGGGGGTTGTGTCATAGATAATGAGCAGCGCGTTGGTAGATGGAAGGTTCTAGAAAACAACTAGATGACGAGAGTAAACACGACCGAACTCTGGCATTAAAATGATTCAGGGGCACGTCGTATAGCCGGTGTTTAACATAATTTAAAAAAAAACAAGCATGACAGGCCCGGAGTGATATGAGGTGCCCAGGTTCGATCTTCGGCATCCCATAAGGTCCCTGGAGCACTGCCAGGAGTGGATTCTTGAGCGCAGAAGCAGGAGTAACCCCTGAGCATCTCCAGGTGTGACCCCAAAAGCAGGGACAGCACCCCAGAATAGCACTTCCTCACTGAGAGGAAGCCCCCGGACAGGGTGTGCTAAAACCAGCCAGACAAGATGGCCCTGTCTACTCTGCAGGGACACACCAGCTGCCCTGTGGTCCTGGTGGAACCCTTGTGATTAGCAGGGCCTTAATCTGCTCTCCGTGTCACCAGCCTGCACCCTGGCAGCTCAGTTACTGGGCACGTTCCTTCCCTCTGCCAGGACATTTTCCGACATCATTTCAGGTTCATTGTAAAGGTCCTACAGGCACCAAGCACCACTGGCGTGGATGGTTGCGGTTGCGTTCGTTTGCTCTTGCTCTGTAAGGACGACGCCAGCAGGGTTTTAATAAGGCTTGTGGGCAGCCGGGCCTAGGGAGCAGGAGCTGCTGGCCAAGTGCTGGCAGCCAAGAGGCACCAGCTGACCCGCGCTGGCTCTGTGTCTCCCGCAGCAGTGCAGCAAGAAGGCCTCGGCCACGCTGCTGTGGCTCCTGAAGTCGTCCGGGGTCATCGCCAACCGCCCGTGGCCACGCATTGCCCTGACGGTCATCACCACGGTCATCGTCCCTCACCATGGCCGTATTCAACATGGTAAGTGCTGCCCACGGCCCCGGTGCCCATGGCTGAACTGAACACACGGCTGCAGTTCAGGGTTCTAGACTATTCTAACCTATACACGGCTGGAGTTCAGGGTTCTAGACTATTCTAACTTACACACGGCTGGAGTCCAGGGTTCTAGGCTATTCTAACTTACACACGGCTGGAGTTCAGGGTTCTAGGCTATTCTAACCTACACACGGCTGGAATCCAGGGTTCTAGACTATTCTAACCTACACACCGCTTGCGTTTAGGGTTCTAGAATATTCTTTTTTTTTGCTTTTTGGGTCACACTCGGCGATGCTCAGGGGTTACTCCTGGCTCTGCACTCAGGAATTACTCCTGGCGGTGCTCAGGGGGCCATATGGGATGCCGGGGATCGAACCCGGCCAGCACAGGCCAGCCGCGTGCAAGGCAAACGCCCTACCCGCTGGGCTATCGCTCCGGCCCCCAAGGGGGTTCTAGAATATTCTAAGGCACACACAGCGTGCGTTCGGCTGCCCCTGCCACCCCCCATGTGTGTGCGCAGAACAGCTGGGATGCCCGTCTGGACCTGAGGAGGACCATGTGTGGGAGCCCTTGGGAGCGAGGCTTCTCCTGGGCCTGGTGTTGCACCCAGGCAGTTCTCGCTCTCTGCACAGCCCAGCAGTCACTGCTCGTCACTGCCCCTTGTTGGAAGGTGGGTCTGAGGGTCGGAGCTCCTAGACCAGCATCCTGGTGTGCTCGGCAGGGTCGGTTCTCCCTCTTCCGTGCTGGGACGGAGCCTGTGCCCAGGCACACAGAGCAGCAGTTCCTCAGTGGCCGTGTGGGCAGATAAACACCGTTTATCCTTATAAACGCCAGTCTGGCCTTATAAGCCCAGGATTGATCACCCTCATTCCAGGAGACCGTCTAGATCAAAAGCAGATCAATCTGGAAGTCGATTGTACTTTTTATTGGATAATGAGTCACTGTCTACATGTCTGGAAAGCTGAACACTCAGGAGCAGATGTGGTGGTGGGGGGGCGGGTTCTCTTTGGTTGTTGTTGGGTTTGTTTCAGGCTGTGACTGAGGACTTTGGAGAGAAGCGTCCCCAGACACGCACCTTCGGGGCAGTGTGCCTTTCCTTTGAATACAGGATTTCCAGGCTAGAGAATAGGATGGTGGGAAGCGCTCTTGCCTGCAAGCAGCCCCCTGGATTTATCCCCACGGCCACAGATAGTCCCCCAAGTGCTTCCTGGGCGGTCCCTGAGTGCAGAGTAAGCCCTGAGCACCTCCAGGTGTGATCCGGAACCAGAGACAGAGACAGGAGAGCCACTGAGCTTCCTTTCCCTGCTTGGGAGAGCGTTGTATAACTTCCTGCACAGTACACAAGCGGAGGAAGTGCCCATTGGGCTGCCCTCCTTGGCCGTACCCAGGACTTCCAGAGAGACGCAGGCCAGGTCCTGGCGTCTGGGCAGCTGTGCCAGCATCACCCTGCGCACCAGCCTCTGGGCGCCGCAAACGTCGCACCGTGCACCAGGCGCCCTCTGCTGGCCATGCTGGGACTGTGCAGACTAACCTCTGGCTTCTGACACACCTGGTGTTTGTTCTGTCACCCTTGAAGCTCCCCATCCTGCGAGGTTCCGGTCTGGCACCTTCCTCCTTTCCCTGGGAACACATCTCTCCGCTACCTGAGCCCTTTCCCACAAAGCACGTCACTCCTAGCCTCTCTCATTAAACCGGCCGTTGCCTGGCACCCACCCCCAGTTCAGCAAGACGAGCAAAGTGTGCTCTGAGCCTCACTTGTCAGAGCCAGCACTTCTGCTCCCGAATTTCACCCCTCCTGACCCCGAGCCCCCAGGCGCAGCTGTAAAGCAAATGTGGCAGAGGGTCGCACTGGCGTCTTCCCTTACAAAGACTCTGAGCACTCTGGGAGCCGGACTTTAAGTAGGTGAATCGGTGGTGCTGGCGCAGAGACCATCCCCTGGCCCACAGACTCCTGGCAGAAGGATTGTGTGTGTGCCCGTGGTGGCCTCAGCCACACCCGGCACGCGCCAGCCCTCTGCCGCCTGCTGTATGCGCTGCTTATCAGAGGCGCTGCTGACGTCCACCGCTGATCCGGGCACGGGGCAGTAGTAAATAGCTGCCCACGTACCCAGCAGAAGTGCCCGCAGACTTGTACAGGGGACAGGCACTGAGCCTGGACATGATCTTGTCACGTGCGGCAAAGATGGGCACATACTTGCATACCGCGCGAACTCATTTGCACACCGGAAAAACACACAACACTTTCTTTGCAGTTTTTCCTGAGTGACCCAGAGGACACCGTCCCTCCAACTGCCAACACGACGACGAACGTGAGCCTGCCCACGGCGCACAGCCCGGCTGCCCTGCGCGGGGCCCAGAGCCTGTTCTTCCTGCCGGTGGGACGCGGGGAGCCCCCTGAAGGCCGCAGCCTGCCCCGCCTGGCCTCTGGCCCAGCCTTTCTGCTGGGGACACACAGCTCAAGGGCACTGACCAGCAGCCTCCAGCAGGTCTATGCTGCCCGCCTGCCCTCTCTCTCTCTCTCTCTCTCTCTCTCTCTCTCTCTCTCCCTCCCTTCCTCTCCCTCTCTCTTTCTTTGTCTCTCTCTCTTTTTCTCTGTCTCTCATTCTCTCTGTCTCCCTCCCTTCCTCTCCCCCTCTCTGTCTTTGTCTCTCTCTTTTTCTCTGTCTGTCTCTCTCTCATTCTCTCTCTGTCTCCCTCCCTTCCTCTCCCTCTCTCTGTCTTTGTCTGTCTCTCTCTTTCTCTCTCTTTTTTCTCTGTCTGTCTGTCTGTCTCTCTCTCTCTCTCTCTCTCTCTGTCTGTCTCTCCTCCCACCCCTTTAACTCCCACGGCACCTGTGTCTGGGCGTTGGCATCAGGGCAGGGGTAAAGCAGCTTCTCGCAGCCTGTTTATTGGCTGACCCTGAGATGCGGGTGGTGCCCCCATTTAAGGGTTAACCCCTTAATTTCCGCGCTCCTGGAGGGGATCTGATGCCCACCCCCACCCCCCGCCCCGCAGTACTTCATCTACTGCTGCATCCTGGGCCTGCTGTCCTGCTCCGTCTTCCTGCGCGTGAATTATGAGCTGAAGATGCTGATCATGATGGCGGCGCTGGTGGGCTACAACGTCATCCTGCTGCACACGCACGCACGTGCTGGACGGCTACAGCCAGGTGCTGTTCCACAGGTGAGCAGTCAGGGCTGAGAAAGTGCCGGCTGCCGTTTCCTTCATGCAAAGGAAGAGGGGCGGCCCTGGAAGAGGGGTGGTCCCGGAAGGTGCTTTGGTGCCTGCAGATACACAGTGAGGAACGCTTGGACTCGACCATGCGTCCCCAGCTCACAGTCCTGTCTGCATCCAGGCTGAAAGTAGCCCCACGACCACATTCGTGCAAGTGCCTCTGAGCCCCCACAACAACAAAGATGCCTCAAGGTGCACTTCCCAGGAAGCCTGCTGGTGTCCGGTCATCACATGTGCGGGCTGTGTGGACAGAAGGCTCCCAGAGCTGTTGGCCTCACCGCTGCATTTATGCTGGACTGTCGTGTACTGTGAGGGGCTGGGCTGCGTCATGGGCCTTGTCGGACATTTCAGTTTCCTGTCCTCTGCCCATGAGGTTACCAGCCACAAACCACAACACACTCCCCTCCCCACAAGTCAGGGCAACGAAATAGGACTTTACAGCTGAATATATTCACAGAGCAGAGCAGAGAACACACACAGACACACACAGACACAGACACACACACACACACACACACACAACTAAACTACTGGAGCAAGATGCACAAAGAGGAAAGGGAAAAGAGACGGGGTTGCATTCCCGTGCTAGTTTCCACACTCACTTTCTGTTAGGTCACCTGGAGGTAAGACAGTGGGCAGCGGCGTTGCCTGAGTTCTAAGGAGAGCTGCTTCCAAGTCCGGACAGCCCTGGGCTCTCGCCTGGGGCCAGCCGCTGGCCAGATGTGCCTTCGGGCCCACTGGCTTGGACTGAGCAGCATTTTTCTGTTTCCAGGTGGTTCCATAAACTTACAGTCAATATAGATTCTTTGGGGGCCGTGTGGGTCCCTACAGTATTGGGTTCCTTTCGTTCCCTGCTCATACTTTAGGGCAATGACTGATGAGCAAAATGCCATGAGTCCAGTTTAGAGAATCCCAATCTTGGCTTCTTCCACCTTCATCCCACACCAGCTGCCCGACAGACTAACACAGACCATGTGCTCTGACCCCAGACCACAAGAACCAAAAGCCTCTGCCTCCGCTGGGGCAGGAACTAACAAGGTCTAAACTGGCTTAGGGCTGGCAGCTCATCTTTACTGGTGCAGATCCCCAGGGGCACCAAGCTCTGTGGCTCAAGCATAAGAGATGCTAATGCAGAGACCTGCTCTTCTCCCAAGCTAACAAGCATCATTTCAATATGCAGAGACCTGCTTTTCTCCTCCCAAGCTAACAGGCATCATTTCAATATTCTATCTAGTGCTCTTAGATAAGCACAGCAAGAGCGAGACAGGCATAATAACTACACCCGAGATTAAGTATGTGGGGTGAATGTTCATGGGGACATCACGTCATATACCCAAACTCTGTTCCCCGGGCCAGATTGATCATCTCTTCCAACCCCCTCAGGGTCCTGTCTCTGTCTCACTCTACTTTAGGAGCGTTTTTAAGTGCTCTTGCACTGCTCCAAAGCCATACACGCTGTGAGGCCATTCAGCTTGTCTGAGGTGAGACAATCTTCTGACCTGTGCTCTAGATCTTTGGGTTAGAGCAGGATTCATTCTCAGAGTCCCGTATCGTGGCCAGAGCGGCTCTTCTGGTAGCATCCGCCCTTGTAGATGACCAGTGTAGGGGGATGAGGAATCGGATCCCATCTAAATGGTACTGGAGCTTATAATTAGAAAATATGATGCATATACAGGAGCCACCACTCAGAGTCAAACTAACTCAGTACCTGCCCCCACTACCTTTTGTGTTTACACAACAACGAAGACTCTTATATAAACACAAGCAAAAGACTTATAAGAAGGAGAAAATCAATCCCTCATCGTAATGCAAAGACCCAGGGTTAACAGGTGGGGTATAACCAAATATCCATTTGAAACAAACTAGAATTATTTTTTGGCTCTTTGGGTCCCACCTGGTGATGCTCAGGATTTTCTCCTGGCCCTGCACTCAGGAATAACTCCTGGTGGTGCTCAGGGGACCCTATGGGAACCCCAGGATGACCGCCTGTAAGGCAAATGCCCTTCCTGCTGTACTATCACTCCAGCCCCACAGCTAGATTTTAATCCTTATGATAATTTTCTGTCTCTCACATTTTAAGGGCAGAGCTGCATTTTATATGAAGTATCGGATTCATTTTCAAACCTACCAGTGTTTCTGCATAATCCTGTGTAACATTTCCTTATGTAATGTCAGATCAAGGAGTATTTGCATAGTTATATCGCCCCAGAAGATGGCTTGTACTGAGACCACGTGATTGCTTTCCTTTCTTCTTCCCCAGAAGCCTGCATGTGGGCTGGGTCCTCTCACCATGCACCCGTTCCCCACCAATGAGAATGCTTTCAGAAGTCCAGCTGTGCTTCATTCTCTTCGCTAATCAAATCTCCGGCATCTTCACACCACGCAAGCCTAATAATCTGTAATCAAGCTCAGGATAGTCAGTTGCAAATATATATAATTGCATTAGGGAAATTTATGAGATTGTAGCTAAGAGAAGAATGAAATCAGAAGTTAATCTTCCAATAAATTTTCAGAATCTCTGACCAAATATGCTGTAATATTTCGCCTGCATCCTGAGAGCTGGCCTGGCCCTTGGTAAATGTAGTGCAAATCTAATAGGGCTGCCAAGGGATGCTCTATCAACTGGGATGCCCCTAAGCACACACGTCCGAGGCAGAAGAGGTGAGATGTGCACATTCACTCCAGGGATTCTCAGAGAAGTACGTTGTGTCTGCTTAGAAGGAGAACCAGAAGCAGAAAGTCACAATTATGTGAAAGTCAGGGACATTTGCTCTCGGAGCATTGCTGTCCTCTAGAATTTGCTGTTTTGGTTTTGACTTTCCAAGACTCTGAAGTTAGGGGTGGTGGAGGCTTGAGAGCTCCAGGGCTCTTGCCTTTGCCCTTCCCGGCCTGCCGCCTAGTGGGCAGTCTCCAGGGCCATTCCTTGCTCTGCCTAACCTTGCCCCTAAGCTCCAGGCTCCTCCAGGTCCCATTTCTGCCCCAGGAGCCCACATTCTCCACAGGGAGTGACTGGCAGGGAATTATGATCACTCCCACATTAGCGAGCGTCTCTGATACCCAATCGCAGCTAGCCTTTTTTTAGGCTGTCGCTCAATACCGACTCTCCAGAAACAGAAATGGAGACAAAGGAAGGTTTGTTAGATCTCAGTGCTGAGGACTCTTGAGCCAAAGAGGTTCAAAAGACCCACGAGTCACAGAGGACCCATAAGTCACAGAGGGCCCCCAGTCAAGAGAGTGACTTGGAGTCAGCAGAAAAGTAAGAGTCCAAGTATTAGAGACTCAGCACTGAGGGCTGAGGGTTCCCGTGATTTAGAGACCTACAGCCCCAGCCATGGAGGCCTTTGCGTCTTACACACTCTGAGGGCCTGTTTTGCATCTTACACGCTCTGAGGGCCTGTTCTTACCTAAGCCAGAGCAAAAGCACAGAAGCAAACTGGGCAGCCAGTAGTCAGCGCATCCTGATCTACGTCTGTTATAGAACAGGAGCAAGGTTAGACTGACTTCATACATTGACTTGAATCATCCATGTTATCTGCGTTTTATGTGGATGTCCCTGGGCTCTGGCATGTTTCTCTTACCAGGTTGTAAACTCATGACCCCAAGGCACAATGTGAGTCAGTGATTCAAGATGGCGCCCCAGTGGTTCTGCCCCACCTTTCAGTCATTACAAGCATCTAAGGCTGGGCTCTGGGATTCCATGTGTGAAATAGCCAGAGCTGGGGCCAGCCACAGATGAGATTTCCCATCTCGTGACTCAGGGGCTTGTCATGCTGACCTGCATGCTGGGTGCTGGCCTCGCCTCATCCCATAGGGAACACCCGGTGCTTGGGGCGCCCCTGAGAATCAGCCACCCAAAGCCCAAGCCGAGATGCCGAGGAGGAGCTGGCTCAGGCAGCTGCACCCACACTGCCTCTTCCCACCTTTGAAAGGATTGTGGAAAACAATACGGACATTCCTCCAAAAGCCAGAAAGTCAGCTCCCATTTGGCCCAGCCAAACCACTCCTGGGAATATACGCTGGGGGCTCAAAAACACACAGCAGAAACTCCAACTGCACTTCGATGTTCATTGCAGCGCTATTCACAGCATCTACGCCAATTCACAGAGTCTAGAAACAACCTGAGTGCCCCAGAACAGAAAGTGGATAAAGAACCTATGGTACATTTACACAGTGGAATACTATGCAGCTGTTTAGGCAAAACAAAGTAATGAAATTTGCTAATAAATGGATGGACATGGAGAGTACCATGCTGAGTGAAATGAGTCAGAAGGAAAGGGACAGATAGAGAATTACTGCATTCATTTGTGGGATAGAAAAAAAAGTGTGAGACTAATATTCAACGCCAGGAAACGGGGCTAGGAGGACTGGTCAGTGGTTGGAATCTGCCATGTGGGGGGCAGAGGGTAGGTTGGTAGAGAATGGACCAGTTTTCCAATCATAGTTGGAAATAGTAATGCTAAACTAGAACTGAGTATTGAAATATTGAAGAGGTATATATGATAAAAAGGGGGAAGAAAGGAGCGAAGGAAGGAAGGAAGGAAAGAAGGAAGGAAAGAAGGCTGGAAGGTTGGCCCGCCCGCCCTCTGGCCCTCTGCTGGCCACCTCCTTACTCCTGTTTCCTGTTCCTTGTTCCCATCTTCCAGCAATGAATGTGGCTGTATTGGGTGGTTTTTCCAGCCATGTCCACCAGGCACTTGGCCACCGTCCATGCTGAAGGCTCCCAGCTGGCCAGTCCTGACCAGGGAGGAACGTTTCCCTCGAGTTCGGTGTCAGTGGGAGAATCGAGTGCTGTCCTGTTACTTTCTCGACTTTCCTTCCTGGAATCTTGCCCGAATCAAATATTCAAGCAGCAGCAGAACATTGAAAGCTCTTCCTGCACCAGATTCTCGGGCCATTGGTCTGTTTATCCCCTTTCCTGACTGGTCAGTACAGTGTCCAGTAGTCGGAGTTTCAAACTCACTGGAGTGAGTCCTGTGCTCTCTGTCCTCAGCTATGACTGCCACTGGGCCGGGGTGAGGACAGCGCGTCCGAGCAGATGCTCGGCCGAGTTCCTAGAGTTCCCGCTGGGGCTCTCGGACCCCAAATGCTGGGGATTGTCTCCGTCTCTGCAGAGATCATCTTTCTCTCACCCTGTGAAATGAACCATACTGTTTCCCTCTCTCTCTCTCTCTCTCTCTCTCTCTCTCTCTCTCTCTCTCTCTCTCTCTCTCTCTCTCTCTCTCTCTCTCTCTCTCTCTCTCTCTCTCTCTCTCTCTCTCTCTCTCTCTCTCTCTCTCTCTCTCTCTCTCTCTCTCTCTCTCTCTCTCTCTCTCTGGCATCTTTTTGGCGCCCATCACTTTGTAGTTAATTCTAAAACTCCTGAGCGTCACTTCAGGACAGTCCCTCTGGGCAGACCCATGTCGAGCACTGACAGAGCTTGTTGGGCCAGTCACCGTGGGGAGCCCTGGGGCAGGAATAAGTCGCTGTATCCACCTGGACCCAGGGGCAGACGGGCAGTGCACCAAGGATCCCTCTCTGGGTTTTGCCTTTGTGAGCCAACATCAGATAAAAAGAAATAAGAATTGACTGCCTGCCGGAACATCCTGTGAAAACACGGCCTGCATGGAAGAGAGTAGTTTGTAGAAATCAATTTTCTACTTCATGCATATACTTCACATGATTATTAGAACATCTAGTGTCTATTCCATGCCACATTATTCAACTATTCATATCCATCCCCATGGCATATATAGTAAGATCCCACTATGTGGTAGAATTTGATATTAAGCAAAAAAAAAATCTGTATTAATTTGGAATCCTTTTCTTTTATCAAACTCCCAAAAACAGTTCTGTCGTGATTCTGTCTGTGTAGAAAGATATCTGAAATGTGTGCACATGTGAATTTGGCTGAAATAGATATAAACCTCAGTTAAACGTCTAAGATTTGGGCTGGAGCAATGGTACAGCGTGTAGGGCATTTGTCTTGTACACGGCCAACCTGGGTTTGATCCCGGCATCCCATATGGTCCCCCAAGCTACACCAGGAGTAATTCCTGAGTGCAGAGCCAGGAGTAACCCCTGACTATCACTGGGTGTGACCAAAAAAGCAAAATGAAAAAATTATATGGTTTGTCAGTACGTGAATTCTAAGCCCTCTCTGTATGTAGTTTGTTGATTTGCTTTTGTCTATGTTAAAAAAGAGCGGGTGGATTTTGGCTGTGCCTGGAAATGTCCCTCCTGGCACTTACTCTGCCTTCCTGGCTGCCTGGGAGAAGCTGTAGGCGGGGTGGGGGTCTCGGCCTGTTCATTCACTGCCCAATCTGTCTGCTTGTGTCCAAAGACCCGGCATCTGGAAAGACCTAAAGACCATGGGCTCCGTGTCTCTGTTCATCTTCTTCATCACGCTGCTCGTGTTGGGTAGGCAGGTAAGCGGGGCTTGGTTGGGTTTGGGTTTGGGTTTTGCACGCCCTGGTTCACTGCTGTCTCCTCGTGCCCTGTGGAGATGTTGTACTTCCTCTTCTGCAAACACGCGCGGGGCTCTCTGTGCCCTGAGGCGCGGGACTGAGTCACAGAGGCAGAGAGAACTGGGCTCCATGCGGGGCCCGTGGAGGACTTGTGAGGCGGCGGGTTTTCTGTTCAGTCTCCTCGGGAGTCGCGAGGCTTTGTAAGTGAACTCACAGCCCCCTCTGTAACTGACAGTGAGGCACAGAAGACCCCACAGCGGGGCTGCATCTGCTTTCCAGGGTGCCCGCAGCACCGTTGCTCCTGGAAAGGGCCGCTTGCTTTGCTGTCCCTCGTGATTATCCCTAGAAATAAGAGACTGAAAGAATGGAATTTGGGGCTATACCTGGAAATGCCCCCGGGTCCTGTCCCCTTCTGGCCGCCCTGGCGGCGGCAGAGCAGGGGAGCTTCTGGACTCACTCCTCAGCCTGTCCGCTGACTACCCAGTCTGCTTATTTGTTTGGTTTTCGTTTGGGGTCACACCTGGCGATGCTCAGGGCTTACTCCTGGCTCTGCGTTCAGGAATTACTCCTGGCAGTGCTCAGGGGACTCAGTACCACTTTCTGAGTACTAATTCCTTCAGGAATTACTCCTGGAGGAGCTCAGGTGCTCCTCCATCCGGGAGGCCAGGGATCAAACCCTGGTCAACCAATGCAAGACCAATGCCCTACCCACTTGGCTCTCTGGCCCTTACCACACAGTCTTACGTGGCTGGCCGTACTTTATCAGCAAAGAAGGATTTTTTTCTGAAATGTGCCTTAAGTTGGGCCTGGAAATGTGCCTTACGTGAGAACACGATATCCCACTGGGAAAGGCTCATCCAGACTCACCCCAGGCTGCACTGCTGTGCCTCTGCCAAAGTGAGGTTCCAGCTCTAGTACAGATCGCGTGAATTAATGAAGTGATTCATTTGGACGTTACTAGGAAGCGTGGCCATGGGGACCTGGACACTAACCAGCTGAACTAACTGGGCAGCTAAGAGGCTGTGAGCAGGACCTGGTTTCTCCTGGTATCGTCCCCAGCTATGCTGTGAAGGAAGAACAGGCCTGTGGCTGGTGGCCAGTGTTGAGAGCACAGCCTTCCCTCCTTCCCAGTGTCAGGGAGCACAGCCTTCCCCTCCTTCTCAGTGTCGGGAGCACAGCCTTCCCCTCCTTCCCAGTGTCGGGGAGCACAACCTTTCCCTCCTTCCCAGTGTCGGGAGCACAACCTTTCCCTCCTTCCCAGTGTCGGGAGCAAAGCTTTCCCCCTCCTTCCCAGTGTCGGGGAGCACAGCCTTCCCCTCCTTCCCAGTGTCGGGAGCACAATCTTCCTCTCCTTCCCGAGTGGGTCCTCCTGGGAGCTGAGTGCAGCCCCTGCCCGAGGGCTCTGTCCTCCCACACCTTCTCCCTGGCACCCGCAGCCTCTATAGCTGGGTCCCTCCTTCCGGGCCTGATGACCTTTCATTGACCCTTGGGGCTGCAGCTTCCTGTCCTTTGGTCTTGGTCACCTTGATTTCTCTAGGACCTGGACTTCTCCATCACTTCAACTGGAAAAGGAAGGCCTTGTCAGAAGCCCCAGTGTGGGTGGGCTGGTGTGTGGCTTGGAGGGTCCTTCCTCAAGCCAGAGATTGTCTAGTGCCTCGCATGGGAAGTCTGAAGCACGTGCCTGCCCTCCTGGCCTCCTGCCCCATAGCCCACAGCGGTGATCTTGTGTCCAGCTTCCGTCTAAGCTCTAGCTCACAGCGGTGATCTCGTGTCCAGCTTCCGTCTAAGCTCTAGCTCACAGCGGTGATCTCGTGTCCAGCTTCCGTCTAAGTTCTAGCTCACAGCGGTGATCTCGTGTTCAGCTCCTGTCTAAGCTCTAGTTCATAGCGGTGATCTCATGTCCAGCTTCTGTCTAAGCTCTAGTTCACAGCGGTGATCTCGTGTCCAGCTTCCATCTAAGCTCTAGCTCACAGTGGTGATCTCGTGTTCAGCTTCTGTCTAAGCTCTAGCTCACAGTGGTGATCTTGTGTCCAGCTTCTGTCTAAGCTCTAGCTCACAGCGGTGATCTCGTGTCCAGCTTCCGTCTAAGATCTGGCTCGCAGCGGTGATCTCGTGTTCAGCTTGTTTAAGCTCTAGCTCACAGCAGTGATCTCGTGTCCAGCTTCCATCTAAGTTCTAGCTCACAGTGGTGATCTCATGTTCAGCTTCCATCTAAGCTCTAGCCTCACAGCGGTAATCTCGTGTCCAGCTTCTGTCTAAGCTCTAGCTCACAGCGGTGATCTCGTGTTCAGCTTCTGTCTAAGCTTGAGCTCACAGCGGTGATCTTGTGTCCAGCTTCTGTCTAAGCTGTAGCTTGCAGGGGTGCCCACCCAGGGACGCCAGAGGGGTCCCCGACAGTGCCAGGGAAGCGAGTTCCCTTCTACCTCCGAAGCCGGCGGGAATGGATGAAGACTCAGGAATTCGATGCAGTTTTAAAAGGGCTTTACTATCACAGGTTCCAATATACAATCCAGGAGCATGGAAAACCTCTGGACTCTGGGTTCCCAGCTAGGCCCCAGCCAGGTATAGTTCAAGATGGCTGCCACCACGTGTTGAGGCCCAACAGAGAATGGAGAGGATGGAGAAGCAAAACGCCAAGGGAAGCCGAAATGGCAAAAAGGGAAAAAAAGAGAGAGGCGCTTCTTTCTTCCTGCAGCTTATTTTATAGCTAGAAATCCGCCCAAACTCCTCAGCCCAGCCCATTCTGGGCTGGGCTATCTAGAGATGAAAACAGGAAAATAGCTCTATAGAAATGTAGCAACTTCAGGAGACCATCTGGTTGTTTACAAGGACCCAGAGCTAATTAAAAGCCTCCTAGCAGAGCTGGGAGAAGCTATTAGCTAATTGTAACTTCCCCTGGCAGGAAGGGTCAAATGCCCTCAGGTAATTTCTCCCAACACCTCACCTAATATCTTAAGCCAAGATCTGCCTGGAATTGCCTTTATAGGGTAGAGAAGGGGGTTTCTGAGATGGCATGTCTCTGTACCAAAGACTAATACTAACGCCAGTTAAATATTTCTCCAAGCCTTCACAAGAGTCTCATCTACTTCACGGTAGTTTTGTATTTTTAGTTGCCTTTGAGTTATCAGGGAGCCATGCTTGCTTGCTTGGAGGCAAACAGCATTTCTCTCTGGTCTAATTACTTAGAGATCCAACGTGGCCAGGCAAATATGCTGGTAAGATCTAGCTAGTCCCACGATGCTTGTGGTAGCATGAGAGAATATTTTTACCAGCCAGTACAGAATACATGGTCAGATAAGACTGCCACATTCAGACTATCTCCCTATCTATGAAGTGACCGGCAGGAGGCAATCCAGGGCAGATGCAGAGGCCTAGGCTTTTAAGTGTCCTGCAACACTAGCTCACAGCGGTGATCTTGTGTCCAGCTTCCATGTAAGCTCTAGCTCACAGCGGTGATCTCATGTCCAGCTTCCGTCTAAGCTTGACCTTGCACACGTCCCTTGCCAATGCCACCACCGTGGATTGCTTCTGGCCCTTTCATCGTGACTCCAGCGTTATTACACCACATTCGAGTCGCGAGCCACCAGTGGTGGCCACCATACACACCACTGTCAGTGTGTTAAAAACCGTCACACCTCTGGAAACCCTCTCCCAGCCCACCAAAGAGCAAATAATCTGTACTCCAAACCCGAGGTCTTCCTTAGTAAGGATATTGTGTAGCATGATTTTTTTTTAATTTGGTCACACCTGGCTCTGCGCTCGGGAATTACCCCTGGCGGTGCTCAGGGCACCATATGGGATGCCAGGGATATAACCCAAGTTCAGGCTGGCCACATGCAAGGCAGACACCCTCCGCATTGTACTGTCCTTCCAATCCCCAAAGCATGGTTCTTATTAGTGCAAACTGTGGGAGAAATTGTGGTACTACTGGAAAAATTGAATGTAGATATGCTTCTAAAATATCTTTCTTGCACCCCTTTTTAAACGTTTCTCACTATATGAGATAAAAAATTAATGCCACAGCAGAGGGGAGAGGATGATTTCTGAAAATTTTATACACAGTTGAATCTAACCCAGTGTTTGCTTAGGATTTGGAATGTGAATTTTTTAAGTATCATTTGTGCATGGATACGTTGTGTGTGCTGTATTTTTTGTTCTTTGTGGGTATAGTCAAATCATAAAAGACCCCCCTGCGTTTAATTTCTTAGTTTGTCAAGTGCCTGTGTCCTGGGTAGAGTCTGCTGAGAATAGAGACCAGCTTGGACCCACCGGGACCCAGTAACTGCTGTTTCTTGGACCTACCCCAAAACCCCAAAACTTTTAGCTTATACACAGACATCTCAATGTTACCAGTATCAACAGCAAGTGTTTTTTTGAAAAACATTGTCTTTTTTTCTTTTTCCTTTTTTTTTTTTTTTTTGCTTTTTTGGCGATGCTCAGGGGTTATTCCTGGCTCTGCACTCAGGGAATTACTCCTGGCGGTGCTCAGGGGACCATATGGGATGCCAGGGATCGAACCCAGCCTGGCACGGGCTGGCCGCTTGCAAGGCAAATGCCCTACCTGCTGGGCTATTGCTCCGGCACCCAGGGGGTTCTAGAATATTCTAAGGCACACACAGCCTGCATTGCATTCGGCTATCACTCTGGCCCCTTTTCTTTTCTTGAATTGACGTAGTCTTGTAGAATTTGAGGGTACAGCCTCAGGGGTGCCTCTAAAGTCAATAGGATTCCCCCGCCACCAAATCTCCAGTGTATTCCCTCACCCTGAAACTCCCAGTTCCCTTTTCTCCCACAGCCCCCCAACCCCCCGCTTTCATGAATCTAAGCATTAGTTTTGTTGAAAACAAACTTAATTCCAATACATCAAGAGGCAGAAACACATATTTCAGTCACTGGCGCCATCCTGATTAAATTATGCCAGGATGAACTTCTGTCTAAATATAATGCCACTCTGAGTACAATGCAATCCCTAATGAAAAAGAATGCATATTTTTCAATGAATACTTAATTACCTAATTTGTGCTTGGTAAAACGGATTTTCAAATGTTAAAGGCAAACTGCCATGTGTGAACACCATTATCTTTTAAATGCAAATCATCCAGCAAGGCACTCTCTCTCCCTAATGTGTTTTTTTCATTTTCATTACTTCACTATTTATATTCTATTATGCCTCTTTTCAAAAAACATAACCCAGGCCATCTCTCGGCAATGCAGCCACAAGGGAACTTTTTGTGGTGCTTTCTCTGCTAAGCACGGCCTCTGCTTCCCTTCCCAGCTTGTTTGCTTTGGGTGGTTTTAGTTTTTCTCTCTGGGGGTCAAACCAGTGATGCTCAGGGCTTACTCCTGCTCTGCATTCGAATTACTCCTGAATGCGGGACCATGTGGGATGCCAGGATCAAACCGAGGTCTGCTACATGGAAGGGAAACGCCCTCCCGCTGTACTGTCACTCTGGACCCCACTCATGGGATTTTGGTTGGTTGGCTTTTCAAATTGGCGTTCAGGGCTGGACAGAAGTTCTGGGGAGGCGTGAGGGCTTCGCAGGGCTGGGGTCGCTCGGGGGTGGGTGTGTTTGACGCTGCGGTTTGGGGTTGTGGTCTTGATTTTCTCGTCGTGGGAGCCTCCGCTGGCTGGCCGGACACGATGCCTACTGTCTCTTTACCTCTGTGTCCTCTTGTAACAGAATGAATATTACTGTAGGTTAGACTTCCTGTGGAAGAACAAGTTCCACAAAGAGCGGAGGAGATCGAGACCATGGAGAGCCTCAACCGGGTGCTGCTGGAGAACGTGCTGCCCGCACACGTTGCCGAGCACTTCCTGGCCAGGAGCCTCAAAAAATGAGGTCAGCGGGGTGGACGGGCTGGGCCAGCGGGCAGGGCATGCTGGGCTGGGGAAGGCCCAAGCTCCCAGGAGCTCCTTGTCTGGGACCACTGTCCATGGCAGGTGGGATGCTCGTAGAAATGTCTGCTGCAGACAGGCGAAGTTCCGAGGGGGCTGGCCCCCCTTGGGAAGTCTCCACAAGCAGAGGACCTTGATATTCCAAGGCAGCCTTCCCGGACCTCCCAGTCACCCCGGTCTGAAAGTGCAGCAGGCGGTGCTTGTGTGGATTCCAGACAAGCTGGAGCGGTGGTCACTTCTGGCTCTGCGGGGGTCACTTTCCTCTCCAGCTTGCAGCCAAGGCACAGCATAACCCCAGGACCGGGACTGGCGGCTGCTCTGGCGAGCTGAGAAGGGGCTTGTTGTGTCACAGGCTGCTAAGGATCGGGGCCCTGCCCACGTAAGGCCGCACCAGACACATCTGAAGATGCGTCTTCAGTGGGAGCGGCAGGAAGAGGGGAGTCAGCCCCTGTGGGGGTGGCGAGGGCTGGGGTGAAGGGGTGCCTGGAGCACCTGCCACTCTCCCACCTCCTCCCTGCGGGACCCCAGGGCTGTTGCTGATTTTTGAAGCAGAAATTCACACAGTGCCTTTAGCACACAAACAGTCCACCGGAGCAGACACCCCAGATTCGTGAAAACTTAGGGGTCTGGGAAAGATGGAAATAAAGTCGATTGATAAACTGAGAATCTCACCACTACCAGCAGCAGCCCTGGGGAACTTCTTTAACCCCCTTTCAAGGAAAGTGACTTGACTCAGTGTCTTAGAGAGCAGAGCCCGGCCGCTCCGGCTTCCGGCTTCAGTGTGTCACGCCACGCTGACATGGCCAGAGGAATCTCACACTGCTGTGCGCACACACACACATTCACACACTCACGTGCACACATTCATGCACGCACATATGCTCGTGTGTGCACATACACATGTACACACATACCCACTCATACAAACACAAATTCATGCTCACACACACTAACATGCCCTCACACACTCATTCACACACTAACATCTACTCACACTATGGCACACAGATTCACAGATTAACCATGCACTTACACAGACTCACACACTTATGTACACACACACATACACACACACAGACCCTGGCCCCTGGTCACTGTGGGAGTCTGGGGTGACGGTCTGCTCCCAGTCGCTGGAAAGGGGCTGATCACAGTTCCAGAACGAATATCAGACGTGTCAGACTCCAGATCTTTCCTTTATACTATGAAACCTTTCAATATTATTAGGAATGTTTTGTGTATATTAATGAGAAGCAATCACAATTTGGTCTCTACTTTGTCTCTAGCTATAAGGATTGATGTCATTGTATCTTTTCCTTTAGTCCTTTCTTTTTTTTTTTTTGCTTTTTTGGGTCACATCTGGCAATGCTCATGGTTACTCTGGCCCTGCACTCAGGAATTACTCCTGGAGGTGCTCAGAGGATCAGATGGGATGCCAGGGATCAAACCCAGGCCGGCCACCTGCAAGGCAAACGCCCTATCCACTGGACTATTGCTCCAGCCCCCTTTAGTCCTTTCTAAAACCAGTTTGCATATATATATATATATATATATATATATATATATATACATCTGCATTTATAAATGCATGAATGTACATATACCTACATATTCTTATATAAATGCATATATGTTTTATGAAACCTAAACTAGGAGAAAGAAGGAAATAATTAAAATGAACAAATTCTTTGAATCAGAAAATGGGAACTGGAGCAATCGTCCAGCAGGTAGGGTTTTTGCCTTGCACACGGCCGACCGGTTCAATCCCAGACATCCCATATGGTCCCTTGAGCACTGCTAGGACTAATTCCTGAGTGCAGAGCTGGGGGTAACCCCTGAGTATTGCTGGTGTTACCCCCCCCCAAAAAAAAGAAAAGAAAATGACATAAGTGATACAATCAATAGAACTAAAGTTGAGTTTTTCACGTAGTCATACAATGAATAACAGCGTTGGATGTCTGAGAATCAAAACATATTAGGTAGCGAATACAGATTCAGAGGGTAAGGGAAGGTAAGCCGGGCATTAGACGTTGATGAGGATGCATTGGACAAATTAGAGAAGTGGAACAGTTCTCTTAAAAATCATCAGAGGAAACAGATGAATGTGAATATTCCTCTGTCTGTTAAAGAACTCAGGTCCCTGGCTGTAAACCTTCCCACGACAGAAAAAAGCAACAGCTTCTGCTGGGACCTGCACCACCTGTTTAGGGGGACCTACAGTGCCCAGTCAGGACACACATGACCTGGGCCCGAGCTCCGCAGTTCCTCCCTCCCGTAGGCACAGGGCCTGGCCCTTCTCCCCACCCAAGCTCAGCAGTTCCTCCCTCCCATAGGCACAGGGCCTGGCCCTTCTCCCCCACCGAGCTCAGCAGTTCCTCCCTCCCATAGGCACAGGGCCTGGCCCCTTCTCCCCACCCGAGCTCAGCAGTTCCTCCCGTAGGCACAGGGCCTGGACCCTTCTCCCCCACCCGAGCTCAGCAGTTCCTCCCGTAGGCACAGGGCCTGGGCCCTTCTCCCCCACCCGAGCTCAGCAGTTCCTCCCGTAGGCACAGGGCCGGGCCCTTCTCCCCCCACCGAGCTCAGCAGTTTCTCCCCCCCGTAGGACTTATACCACCAGTCCTATGACTGTGTCTGCGTCATGTTCGCCTCCATCCCTGACTTCAAAGAATTCTACACGGAGTCGGACGTGGAACAAGGAGGGCCTGGAGTGCCTGCGGCTTCTCAACGAGATCATCGCTGACTTTGACGATGTAGGTGCTGGCGAGGGGCCAGGCGGTGGGCACCATGGCATCCCCCACCCCAGCAAACACACAGCAGCATTCCTCTGGACGGGAGGGCAGCATGGTACCTCCTGTTGGGGCTGAACAGGATCCGCAACAGATACTGAGGTTCAGCGAAGTTCCCTGGCCGTGTTTGGGGCCGACATCCGTCCCCTTTGGCTGATGAGCTAAGAAGTGCAACCACCGGTCCTAGGAAATCTAAGACTCTAGTTTTCTCTACCCACTCCTCACTCCAGCTAACGCCACACCATCACCCTAAAATCAAATCTGTCCAAGATGTATACTTTACAAAAAAGCTGGGGGCAGGGAGATGTAGAAGATAAAGGCTCTTTATCCAGAAACAATGAGGTGAGAAAAGACTTCCTCTTACTGGAGAAAAACCACCAGGAGGCCACAGCCCAGCACCCTGGGACCAAGGGGTGGAACCCGGAGAGCACATTGTTTTCTCTTGTCCTTAGCTGGTAAACAGTCATTTTGGTAATGTTTCTAGTCATTTTTGAATAAGCACAGTAAGAGAGACAGATGTTTAGCTTCGCCTGGTATGAACAATACAGGGTGACCTTTCCTGGGGAGATGGTGCCTGTATAGCCCAGTTATTCCTCTCACCAGATTGATCATTCCAGCCTTCTCAGGGTCCTGTCCATCCTCTGCCTTATCTTTGGGTCAGAACAGAGCATGTTCCATGACTTTGCTTTCTGTCTTTGGGTCAGAACGGAGCTTGCTCCTTGCTCTCAGAAGATTGTGCAGACACTTGGTTGTCCCATGTCCAAGCCAGGTAGTTGACTCACGGTTTGCCCTGGGCCCATCCAGTTCCACAGTGGGAACCTCCTTTTCGGGTATTCGGTGCAAGGGATTAGAGTCAATCTAAGGGCACTTGAGGAAATATGACAAGTGTCCAGGAGCAACTAATCAGAGTTAATTAACTCATAAATGATCGCCTTCCCTGTCTTCCTGTGTGTATACAGAAAATCCTTTGTAAGCATAGGGAAGCATCTGGAGAGAGAAGCAGCCCTTCATTTACAATACGAACTCGAGGCTGGCAACAGGGCTGAGCATAAGGGTACCCCAACACCCCACCCCAGCATACACATGGCAGCATTCTAGCTGGCAGCTGGAATGAACACACACACACACACACACACACACACACACACACACCACACCAGATTTCCCCTAGTCTGTGTCTCTGACCTGCTCTGCTTTTAACTGTTATCTTGGTGGGATTTATTTCTGCCCTTGTCCTGTTTATATCCATGACTCTAGGGACATGATACATTTTGTTTTTCTTTATTTGTTTTTAGGATTATATTTTTTTGGGAGTCACACCTGGCAAAGCTCAGGGCTCCTCTTGGCTCTGCACTTGGGAATTACTCCTGGCAGTGCCTGGATGACCCCATGGGATGCTGGGGACAGCTACAAGATCTGTAGAATAAAGCCTCTCCAATGTCTTACTAAATTGCCTAGAAAGGCTTAAAACATAAGGAAAATTCTTGGGGTCTTCCCTTTACTTATTCAAAAAACAATATGATGAATGTATTTGATCATTGGCATGACCGCAGGCATGTGCCAAGGTCTCTACGATACCAACTGCATGATGCATTGGGTGACAGATGCTATTACTGAAAAAGCAATGGCGAAGTCAGTGTATATATAAATATAGTTTTTAATTTATTATATCACCGTGAGATAGACCAATGCTGAGCTGATCATGGCTGCGTTTCAGTCATGCATTGTTCCAGCACCCTCCCTCCACCGTGCACATCCCCACCACCAGTGTGCCCAGATTCCCTCTCCCGTCGCACCATGCTGGGTAACGAGATGTTTGGGCTTGTTCGCAGCTGCTGTCCAAGCCCAAGTTCAGCGGAGTGGGAGAAGATTAAGACCATCGGGAGCACGTACATGGCGCCACGGGGCTGAGCGCGGGTGCCCAGCCAGGAGCATGCCCAGGTACCAGGGGTCGGGCGCAACAGCTCTTCCCCAGAGCCGGCCTCACTGTCCACCTGCCCCTTCGCTCCCTGCCCCCTCCCCTCTCTCCCCGCGTCCTCTCTTTCTGCCCCTCTCTCCATAGTCCCCTTTCTTTTCCCCTCTCTCCCTTACCCGTCTCTCCCCCTGCCCTTCTCTCCCTTGCCTCCTCTCCCGCCCCCTTTCTGCCCCCCAGTCCCTGCTGCCTCAGGCAGACACTCAGATTCCTGCACATCCACCCAGTTCTGCCTTATATACCCCCGTGGAGCAAACCCACCACCTGCATCAGAATCCCACGTGGAGGCCACCATGGCTTCTGGAGTACCCCTAGACCTGCTGTGCGCCAGGGCCTGCCGGCCGCCCTCTTCGGTGTGGTTCCTACCCAGGCTCCGTGACTCTGTGCTCATTTACGTCTTTGTGCTAGTTGTCAACACCAGTCGCATCCTGCCCCTCCTTCCTCCCGTCCCCTCCTCACTGCTTGCCGTCTTAGCTGCCCATATAAATCATGCATTCATGACTTATACGGCCACCACGTCCACAGCTATCTGGCTTCAGGGAGGAGTGGAGCAGGGCGGTGGCTATCAAGGCACCGGCTCCGTTTACCGTACATAGCTCTGGCTCTGCACTTGAGTTCTGGTCTGGAAATGGACTCCCCCTTCTCCAAGGGCTGCTGGGAGGACACTGTTAGCCACAGCAGGCGGGCGACAGAGGCTACCGGACGGCAATGGTGATATAGTTGTGGTGTGTGCAGTGGGCTTTGCTTTTCAATACTGTTGCTCCCAAGGTAGTGTTGCCCTTCTGAGATACTGTTGCCCCTCCAAGATACTGTTGCCCCTTCGAGATACTGTTGCCCCTTCAAGATACTGTTGCCACTCCGAGATACTATTGCTCCTCCCACATACTGTTGCCCCTCCGAGATACTGTTGCTCCTCTGAGATACTGTTGCCCCTTCGAGATACTGTTGCCCCTCCGAGATACTGTTGCCCTTCCGAGATACTGTTGCTCCTCTGAGATACTGTTGTCCCTCCGAGCCTCTCCGAGATACTATTGCCCCTTTGAAATACTGTTGCCCCTTTGAGATACTGTTGCCACTCCGAGATACTGTTGCACCTCCGAGATACTGTTGCCCCCTCCGAGATACTGTTGCCCCTCCGAGATACTGTTGCCCCTCCGAGATACTGTTGCCCCTCCGAGATACTGTTGCCCCTTCGAGATACTGTTGTCCCTCCGAGATACTGTTGCTCCTCTGAGATACTGTTGTCCCTTTGAGATGCTGTTGCCCCTTTGAGATACTGTTGCCACTCCGAGATACTGTTGCACCTCCGAGATACTGTTGTCCCTCTGAGAACTGTTGCTCCTCCAAAAGAATTGCAGGAAGAGTTCGCTCCGCCCTGTAGTGTGAGCAGATTTTAATTAGAGCATTTAGTTCAAGTCTTAGGCTGTCCTGAAGATATTTGGAAGCACACAGAAACTTCTGAAAGGAAAGTACATTTCATATGATTAAGGGGGTGGATGATGTTCTCAATGCATATAATGTGGATATTATTTTTCATAAGAAGTGAATGTAATATTTGCCATTTGTAACCTATCTAAAATGAGCCTAATGCTTGTTTCAAACAAAACAAAACAAAAAAACCTTTCTACATATCTTTAAGGGGGTATTTACTTGGCCAACAAAAAGACTTTCATTTTGTGAAGTATCGTTGGGTTACTCTCAAGACTAATGTGGTCCTTAATTCCAAAGAAAAGGCAGCAGAGTTAGCTGAGAACCGCCCTTTGAAATGCAGCTGTTCTGTGCAGTGACCTTGTCGTTTGAGCAGCCAAATGACATTTTCCACAGGAAAAGGAGCAGGGAGGGTCTGTCAGCACCTGGAGGCTTCAAGCCTGCCGTTGTTGTGCTTCCTTTGTATTTTCTAAATGAGACAGTGAGTCTCATTTTGAGCTTAAGGACAGCATGATCAGGTGGCTGGTTGCATTGTGTAAACCCTGGTGACTATTCTTCCAAGGCTAGGGATTGCCAGAAGTGAAGGCTTCTGTTCTGGGCTGGCTTGTTCCCTCCCCTGTGGCTGATCCTTGTATGCTCATTAGCGGAGTGGGGGTCCTGGCTTTGCTCCCCAGCCTCCTCCCCACACTCAGGTTCTCCCTCTTGGCTATGCCCGCACATCTTTCTCTGGGTGCCTTTATTTCAAGTGCTGAGAGCCCAGTTGTGGTAACAGGGATGTTGCTTTGCTTTTGCAGAGAACTTCAGTAGGGAGAAGAGCAGCTCCTGAGTAGGCCTCTTCAGCACCTCCTGGAGGGTGGGGGTGACCTGTCATGTCTGATGGCAGCAGCCCAGTGGGGGGGCAGGGAGGTGGCAGCTCCAAGATAAGCTTCCCTGCCCCAGCCTGCCCTAAGGCTTCCCCAGAGCGTAGGGAGTACCCTCAGAGAGGGCGCCCATCTCTCCCGCCCTCACTCATGTCTGGGATAATCTCTGGCACATATGAATTATACTGATGGCTGTGGGTTTGGGCCAAGAGCATAGCTCAAGAAGAGCAAGCCTGGGGCCGAGCGATAGTCCAGCGGGTAGGGCGTTTGCCTTGCATGCAGCCGTCCCATGCCAGCATGGGTTCGATCCCGGCATCCCATATGGTCCTCCAAGCACCGCCAGGAGTAACTCCTGAGTGCAGAGCCAGGAGAAACCCCTGAGCATTGCCGGGTGTGACCCAAAAAGCAAAAAAAAAAAAAAAAAACAAGAGCAAGCCTGGCCTGTATGAGGCCCAGAATTGCCAGGTCATTGCATGGCCCGAGTTAGTCCAGAGGAGAGCCAGACTACAGGATATCCAGGCCACAGGAGAGCCAGCCCACAGGGGAGTCAGCCCACAGAGGGCCAGGCCACAGAAGGGCCAGGCCACAGGGGAGTCAGCCCACAGAGGGCCAGGCCACAGAAGGGCCAGGCCACAGGAGGGCCAGGCCACAGGAGGGCCAGGCCACAGGAGGGCCAGGCCACATGAGAGCCAGGCGACAGGAGGGCCAGGCCACAGGAGGGCCAGGCCATAGGAGAGCCAGGCCACAGCACTGCTGCACATAATGGCTTTGCTCTTTCTTAAACGTTAAGGACAGTTTGAGCAGGTCCAGACCAATGTGCACTGTTGCTCAAGCTTCACCCAAACCAGTCTCCGATTATGTCCCTGCAGTCATGGCCAAACCTGTAGCTCTTTGCTCAGTGTGCAGTGGCAGGACACCCACTATGGCCTCCCGAGCAGGAGCTAAGGGGGTGCCCAAACAGCACGGTCAGGGAGGGACGAAGGTCACGAAGTCCAAGCATTTACCCCAGGCCTGCCCAAGGCCCAAGCATGGTGCTCACTCCAGCCCACTGCTCACTTTTCAGTGATGGGATTTGATGACAATGTTCTTTGAAGTGAGTGTGTGTTTCTTTTGTGTTGATAAGAAGATGCGCTTAGCTGTTGTATCCGTGTGGGTAGCTGTGTTTGTTCCAGCTCGTCCGGCAGGGCTGGGCGGTGCTTCCTGCCCGCATTGCTCTGCTATTCTGTCCCCGACAGCAGACCCCATCTCCATAGAAGTCACAGGGGCCTCTCCCCTCCTGCACCCGGAGCCCGCTCGGCTCTGCTCCGTCCCCCAGCTGGGGTCGTCCCCAGCTCCCAGGCTGGGTGAGGTTCAGTGGCATTTATAGAACGTCAGCAGGAGCTTGTTTTTGGTTTTACTGCAGCAAGATAGTTTTTATTGAACAAAATTTCATTAGGAAGATATGAGGGAAGGGAAAGAGAGGAAATAACACATTCAAGAGAGAACACAGGCTTCTCTCGTGTTGGGGGAAATCCACAAAGACAAAAACAAGCCAGATGAGGGAGAAGTTGGGCGTGAATTGGGAGCAAGCAGAGACCCAGACAGACGTTTGGTAGAGCAGGGCCTGAGAGGGTGAGGTGGCCGCAGCGTCCACCCCGCGGGCAGTGCAGCCCTCCTGGGTGGCTCTGTAACAGGGAGCAGTTCCTGCTTGTTTGCCTGCGGAAGGCTGATGTCCAAGGGGCTCCGGCAGGGTTTCTGTTCTCAGAAGGTGTCTGTAGCGTCAGATCCGTGGGGATCCGGCTTCCGGTGTGTGAGGAGCGTGAGCAGACTGAAGTCCCCGGCCAGGGACGCCCACCTGGATTAGTTCCCAGGTGCCTGAGCTCTGCCAGGAAGGCCCCTGACAGTACAACCAAGGAAAGATTCTGGGGCCCAGTCAGTGTTCCTGGAGTTCCTGGAAATCTACCTTCAGTGGACACAGTGTCTCCGGTTACATCCAGCCTACCCTACCCCTGAGTCTGTCGAGGGCCCCCTAAGGGGTGGTGGGGGGGGGGGTCTCCCCCACTCCAGGAAAGAATTGGCCAGGGATGCAGCAGGAGACACTGCCCACGGGCAGCCGAGCCCAGCAGAAGCTGACCCTGACGGGCCATGAGTCATGGGAGTCGGCTCCATCTCTGCTGTGGCCGATATTTGTCAGATCAGTCCCTGGATGGAAGCCGGCCTCGAGTGCTGGGGAGAAGGCAGCTGGGGTGGAGAAAAGGCCACTATGCCAACAATGGGCGGAAGTGACCGCTCTGGATAGGACCAGCGTGCTGACAGGAGGGAAGGGAACAAACATAAGCTCTCAGCGTCTCTGTTGCCACCGTAATGCCCGAAAGGGAGAGAGAGGGAGAGAGAGAGACAGAGAGAGAGAGAGAGAGAGAGAGAGAGAGAGAGAGAGAGAAACTCCCTGCATTGGGGGCTGAGGGGTGCGGGAGGGAAACGGGACACATCGGTGCTGGGGAATGTGCACTGGAGGAGGGACAGTGCCGGATACTGTATAACCCAAACACAACTGTGGACAGCTTTGTCGCCGTCCCTCACGGTGACTGGATAAAAATGAGCAAATCTTATAAATAAATAAAATAGTTCAGCTGCAGGGCCCTTCTGAAATGCACGGATGGCAGAGATCAGAGCAAAATTCTTTCCCTGGGCTCACTAAGCCCAGAGGAGCGGCTGGTGCTAGTTTCAGGCCAGCTCTCAAGTGGGCTTATTTGTCTGTTTGTTTGCTTTTTGGGTCACACCTGGCGATGCTCAGGAATTACTCCTGGCAGTGCTGGGGGACTATGTGGGATACTGGGGTTGGAACCCAGGTCAGCATGTGCACGGCAAACCCTCCCCCTGCTGCGCTATTGCTCTGGCCCCTGGAGTGGGTTCATTTATCCCGAGGTCCCAGCAGGACCCTCTGACCTGGGTCTGGGACATGCGGATGTCAGCTCCGCCCCTACATTGTGGTTGTGACCGTCCGCAGCGTCTGCGGTTGGCTTTGCTGGAGGGGACCGTGTGTGACCCTCCGCCGCCTGCATCTGCCTTCGGCACATTCCGTTTTCACCCTCTTCCAGCGTCTGCCTTTGACACAGTGAAGCACGTATGACCAAAGCAACGTGTTCCCTTTACCCTCGAACTGAAACTGAAAATGAACGTGTCCCCTTGCCCCGAGTAACCACCCAGCTGTGTCTGCCCGTTGTGTCCGCTGCCGCAGCCGTGGCCTCCCCTCCCTCCTCACCTGTGGCACCCCCAGGGTCCATCCATCAGTTTGCGTCTGGCTGCGGCTGCCCTCGTTGACCCCCACCTGTCTCTCCCGCAGGAACCCGAGCGACAGTACACGCACATCGGCACCATGGTGGAGTTCGCTTTCGCTGGTGGCCAAACTGGACGCCATCAACAAACACTCTTTCAACGACTTCCAAGCTGCGTGGTGGCGTGCGCGCGCCAGGCGTGGGAAGGCGCGGGCCGAGCAGCCCCGCGCAGGCTGGTGAAGGCTCCGCCGGGTTGGCGTGAGAGGCTCTCGCTGAGGAGCTCAGGAGGCTCTTTGCAAAAGTCGGGGAGGAAGAAGCCAGACTTCAGCCCCTCCGCTGGTTCTGGTTGGATCCGTTCTGTGCGCATCTGGGCAGTGAGTGCCGGTGAGGGGGTTTCAGCATCTGGCCCTGCCGCGCCCCTGCCAGCTCGTGTCCTTAGTCCAGCCTGAGAGCTGGAGCCAAACCCTGGACTGACAGCAGGTCCCTCCGTTCATGGACCCATCACACATCTTAGAAAATTCCAGAAGTCAGAGACATTGGGAGAATTTGTTTTTCAATAATGTTCATGAGGCACCTGGGAGGCATGGGGTTCTAGCCCTGGCCTGCCACCCCAGCAGAGCCTCACAACAAGCCAGACAACCCCCGACTCCATGGGGGCCACCATCTTCCACATCCGGACTTCCCTCTCGTCACAACTCCACCCAGCAGACCAGACTATCACAGCCCGGCTCGCATGGCCCCTAGCGGCGCGCGTTCATCAATACATGCTTTATTTAGAGGTGACTACAAGAGTATGCCATCCGTAAGGCAAGCCTGGCAAGCTGCTCGTGTCGTATTTGATATGCCAAACACCAGTAACATTTATATTAGGTCATTCCCATGACCTAATATAATGGTTTGAGGCTCTTTATGTTCCTGGAACAAACAGATGCCTTTGGGTTCTACTAGCATGAGACAGGACATATGGAGATATTACTGCGCCCGCTCTAGCAAATAGATGATGAACGGGAAGATAGTGATAGTGATAGTGAATGTTCATCTAAGAATGGCAACAATAGTCCATGAGCCCAGGGTGACAACCAGCAGAATGTCCGATACCTACCTTCCGTTCCTGAGGGCCGCAGTGTTGGCGAGAGGGCGCGCTGCAGAAAGCAGAAGTCAGGCTGGTGCTTTGCCGCGAGGCCTTTGTTATATCCTTGGCACTGCCACAGAACAGCAACGAGGGGGAGTGAAGGGAAAGAGAAACAGGAGGGCGGCACACTGCTTCAGGCGGGCGGTTCTTTCCTCTCTCTGCTGAGGCGTTTGCCCTCGGCAGGTGCCCCGGCAGGGTGTGTGCAGGCCCGGTCAGCCCGGGGCTCCCTGGCATTTTGCTTGGTGCAGCTCCTGTTAGCCAGCTCTGATTTTTTGAGGAGCAGCTTTTGGCAACCCCAATTCTCTGCTTCTGAAAGCACCTTCACGTGCAAGGACTTCTCAGCAAATTCCTCCTGAAAGGCGTTTTGCTGCTCTTGCATACAGATTCCGGCTTTTACAGAATCCAGCTATTCTGGGCTCTCTGCTTCCTTGGCCGGGCGTAGGTGCAGAATGTAAAAGCCCAGAAATCTGCTCCTTACCACTGCCAAGGGGCTTCTCTGCACCGGGGCTAAATGCCGCATCTGGAGCCCCGGGCACTGTCGGCAGAGGTGAGCGGGGCCACCCCAACCCCGCAAATGTGCATGCACCCCACTGAGCCCTCTGGTCCTGCCGGGGTGCCTGGCAGTGGACTCCTCGGCCTTCAAACTCTGATAAACGCCACAGGGCTGGAGAGAGAGTAGGGGGGGCATCTGCCCCTCAGCTTCAATCCCAGTGCCCCGCAGGGTCCCCAGCGGCTGCCAGAAGCAATCCCTGAGCACAAGAGCCGGGAGGAAGCCCTGAGCACCTCTGGGTGCGGCCCCAGAGCAAACCCAAAACTCACCTGCTGTGGCATGATGTGCCTTACCCAGAGTATGGGGCGAGCCTTGCTCTGTGTTCTTGGTCTAACCCAGAGTATGGGGCGAGCCTTGCTCTGTGTTCTTGGTCTAACCCAGAGTATGGGGCGAGCCTTGCTCTGTGTTCTTGGTCTGGGACCCCCACCCGCGTGAGCAGGCAGAGCGGCTCCCTACTGTGGGTTTCTAGTCTCTGCTTCACACCCATTAACTAACAGGCTCTACCCTCACCTCCATAACTGCCCTTCCCACTCAGCAGGAAGCTGGGCTCAGGGCTCCGGCTGGCTGTGAGCCTCTGAAGCGCCCATGGCAATGCAGGGTGCCCCCTGTGGCAGTGTGCCACGGAACTGGGAACTAGGCAGAGTCCTGTGCCCCCCTAACCCCCACGTCCCACCCCGTCATGGGCAGGCCTGGCTCCTCCCGTCCTTCTGAGTGTTGAGCTGTGGACTTGGCGGTTGGTGGGAGCCACCCAGCCAGCCCACCAGTCACGCGCGGCCACGGGCCAGCAGGCGTCAGCACCTGATCTTCCACACCTGCACCCCGGACACAACGGAGCAGAAGTAGGCAGTGACCTGAGAAGCGGAGTGGACAGTGACCCAGGACCCTCTGTTGGGAGGTGTGAGAGGCTTTGGTTTACGTGCATGGAGACGGCAGCGGGAAGACACAGACATTGGCACGAGCTTCCTGTTGGCTGGCGAAGTCCTTGGCAGGGCCTGGATTCCAGTGGTGGCAGGACAGCTGACCAATGTAGTGACCCACCCAGCCTAGCCCTTGAGAACGAAACTACTGCATGCGTCCAGACACACACAAACTTACAACGCTATTGGGAAACAATAGGAGGAGCCTCTCTTGCCAGGGATGATCCAGCAGCACAGAAGAGTCGGAGCACGGTTGTGTTTCTTGAAGCAGAGCCGTTACGTCAGGACAGAATGAGTGGACAGAGAGGCGTGAGGGCCTCCAGGGGGAGGCACACGGGCTTCGGCCTTACGGAGGGACCACGGTCAAGGAAGGAGTTTTGTTTCTTCGCCTGAGCACAGGGGCTCTGTGTGCCCTGGTCCTGCTGCCCCAAGTGCAGAGAGGAGAGGACGGGGTGTCCGCAGGGATCCAGGCGGGGGAGATCCCAGCCTCAGAGCCTTCTCTGGACGGGGCTCGGTCGGGGTTCTGGTAACTGCGGAATGGTCTCGTGGGCCTTCTGCTCAGGCTGTTGCTCTGGTTTGAATCTCCCGAGCCTCTTCTTCTGCTTCTTCAGGCATTAACCACGGGCCTGTCATAGCCGGAGTGATTGGCGCTCAGAAGCCACAGTACGACATCTGGGGAACACGGTCAATGTGGCCAGCCGCATGGACAGCACAGGAGTGCTGGACAGAATCCAGGTAAGCCGGGGACGAGCAGGACGGGGTGAGAGAAACCCTCTGCCTGGGCTACGCCTGCTCCTGGTGGAACCTTCCACCTGTCTGTGACTAGGTGGGGGGCGGGGGTTTGAACCTGGACGTTCACACAGTGGTGGTTGGCGTTCGACAAGGGGTCCCTCTCCTGCCTCACTGAAGATGTAAGATGGCGCAGTACCGCATGGTGGGTATACTGCAGACTCTCTCTCTCTCTCTCTCTCTCTCTCTCTCTCTCTCTCTCTCCAAAACTTCAAAATAATGTTCAAAACTGTTACAAATAAATTGAGGGAGGGAAGTGGGGCCACACCCACACTCAGCAGTGTCGGGGCTCACTCCTGACTCTGCTCTTAGCACTGCTGGGGCACCCCATGGAGTGCCAGGGATCGAGCCTGGGTTGGCCGTGGGCTGGGCAAACTCCCACCAATGTACTAGCCGCCAGCCCTTCCCAGTGGCCGTTAGAGATGGTTCCCATTTCGGGGTGCTGCTGAGAGCCCACATTTTCCCCTGGGTCTCTCGGCAACTTGCCCTGCTCTGAAGAGGTGCTGCCCTGATCTCACCTCAGCTGCTTCTCAGGGATGGACCTGCTGGGCACCGATGCTTGTGCTGGTGCCGGTAAGCCCACCCAGGGCTGCCCTCTGCTGAGCCTCAGCCCTGCCTGGCCCTTTGGGCACTGACCGATCGTTCTTGGCCCCGGGGCTCCAGGTCACGGAGGAGACCAGCCTGGTCCTGCAGACTCTGGGCTACACGTGCACGTGTCGGGCGTCATCAACGTGAAGGGCAAAGGGGAGCTGAAGACGTACTTTGTCAACACGGAGATGTCGCGGTCCCTCTCCCAGAGCAACTTGGCGTCCTGAAGAGATGCTTGAGCTGCGCCGACCGCCTGTGCGGCGGACAGTGCCGGGCCGCTCCCGCAGCTCCGTCCGCCTTCGCCGCCGCCTGCTCTGCCCTGCCCTGTCCGTCCGCCGGGAGCCTCTGCAGCCTCCTTCCCGCGACCCCATGGCGTCATCGTTGTCACCTTCGCTGTCCCGACGTGTGCCCAGGCTGCCCGCCCGCACTGTGCTCTTGCTCCAACGCAGAGGGAGGAGGGTGCCAGGACATGGGATGCTTTGGAGAACTGACTGCCCTGCTGGAGGTGAAGCAGACACATATTCTTAAGGCAATAAAACTAGGGCGTGTATATTATCTAATGCATGTTCTTTTCTGGGAAATACGGTAGATCGCCAGCCGCATCCGCTAGTCTGATATTAAAACACACAGTATTCGTGAATACATGGATTTCGCCCCTCCCCCTCTGCCCTGTCCCCGCTGTGTCCTGTTGCCAGTGGCCGGCTGCGGCCCTGTGGGGCTCCGTGGCTATGCCCCCTCCTTGCTCTTAGGCGTCCCGTGCCAGCCTGCCAGCCGCACGCTGCCATCCATCCCCGGATTTGTTCTCATAACTAGCGCCTGTTTTGTACCAAACATGTCTGATGTTTTGACACCATTGTCTTTTGTAAGGTTAACTCATTAAAAGTTTTATGTACTTTGCTTTGGAGTGGTGGTATCTTTCTTCCGGCCCGCACCCAAGCCCCTTCGGCTGCCCCTGCTTTGCTTCTGCGCCCAGTGCTGCTCAGGGTTTATCCCTCGCTCTGCACTCAGGGGCCATTCTTGGCAGTGCTCCAAGGACCATACGGGATCCTGGGGTGGAACCCGGGTCTGCCGCGGCAAGACAAGCATCTGCTGTGCTACCCCTCCTGCCCCTGTTGTGCTTTATTTGAGGCGTTTTTGGGTCACACCCAGTAATGCTCAGAGATTACTCACGCTCTGCACTCAGGAATTACTCCTGGCAGTGCTCGGGGACCATATGGGATGTCGGGGATGGAATCCAGGTTGGCTGCGTGTAACGACCTCTGTGCTGGCTGTTACTCTGGCCCCTGTTGTGCATTTTTTTTTCCTTTTTGGGTCACACCCGGCAATGCTCAGGGGTTACTCCTGGCTCTGCACTAAGGAATTACTCCTGACGGTGCTGGGGGACCATATGGGATGCCGGGGATCGAACCTGGGTCGGCCACAGGCCGACTGTGTGCAAGGCAAATGCCCTACCCACTGGGCTATCGCTCCGGCCCCGGCCCTCTTGTGCATTTTTAAGGAGCAAAAGAAGACCTGGGCCTTTGAGTTCTAATGCATCCCTGATTAATGGTGTGGTTTTCCCTTTACACAAAAAAGCATAATTTGCCCAAACGGAAGAATAGTGCGGCACAGTCTTCATGCTTGAGTGCAGATCTGCAGATACCAGCCGGGTGGACGTTGGTAAAGGATGCCAGACACGCGATTGGACCCCAGAAATCGGCAGGAAGCCCTTTAGGCCTGGGCGCTCGGACTTTGCAGCAGAACCCTGGCGGCGCCTCTGACTCTGCTTTGCGCCCGTCGTGTGCCCTGGAAGTGTGTTTGGGCTCTCCGGAGTGTTTTCCTCAGGGGCGGCCCTGCTCTGGTGAGCTAATGGCTGAGCCGCCCGCAGGACCAGACTGGCTCCGGCCTCAGCTGTGGCCCTGCCAGTGCTCCAGAGACTTAATGATGGGCTGCAGCCCCAGGTGGGCCCCAGCCAGTGTGTATTTCATAGTCTGCCTCGGTGGGGAACTGTTTGATCCTATAATCACATCTCAGTATGAACCGTAATGGTTCACGGTCTCCAAAAACTAATTGAAAGTAGGAAAACAGCGGAAGAGCCTCGCTCTGCAGGCGGACGGCAATGGGAACAGGATGTCCTGGTGTCGGGGCTTCCAAGCAGGGCATTTACTGGTTTCAGTTCCTCCTGCGGACTGCATGGCTGAGTGACCCGCAGCCACCCTCAGGCAGACACTCCCTCTCGTCTGCTTGGTGAGGGAAGCCTAGACTCGGTTTACACTCGGAGAATCCGCCTACTGGCCCCAACCCCGGCTTACTGCGCAAGGGTCTTCTTTGTCCCTGATTAATCTTTGGTTTATAATACCGTAGATGTTCAGAAAGTTAGCTCCAGACGTGTGTGTGTGTGTGTGTGTGTGTGTGTGTGTGTGTGTGTGTGTGTGTGCACGCACATGCCTGCCAGGAGTGTTCCCTGACTGCAGAGCCGAGTGTCATCCCTGAGCACTGTGGGGTGGCCCCAAACTAGAAAGAACATACAGTGCCAAAGTTCCCGCCCCACCCTGTCGCCAAAAGACCCTCTACCATTCTTCCCCCCACCCCACCGGCGCCTTTTGTTTCCAGCGACCCAGGAGTTAGCTCCCTGCCCTCTGGTGCTTCACTCACTCGCTCACTCACTCACTCTCTCACTGGCTCACTTGCTCACTCTCTCACTGACTCGCTTGCTCACTCACTCTCTGACTCACTTCGTCGCTCACTCATTCGCTCACTCACTGACTTGCTCACTCACTCTCTCACTGACTTGCTCACTCACTCTCTCACTGACTCACCCACTCACAATCTGACTCACTTGCTCGCCACTCACTCTCTCTCACTGACTCGCTCACTCGCTCACTCACTTTCGCTCGCTCGCTCACTCATTCACTCACTCTGACTCACTTGCTCACTCACTCGCTCTCACTCAGTCGCTTGCTCACTCACTCGCTCTCTCACTCCCTCGCTCACTCACTCACTCATTCACTCACTCACTCTCTGACTCACTTGCTCGCTCACTCACTCACTTGCTCGCTCACTCACTCGCTCCACCGTTTTCACTCCCGGCTTCGCCAGGAGCACCACTGCCCCAGGTATATCCCAACTGACACTAGGCCCCTCCTCTAGGGTAGTGGCAGTTGGGCCCAAGAACATGGACCCCAGCTTCTCTCCCTACCACAGTTGCAAGCAGCAGACCCTTGAAGTGGTCAGAGCACCAGCGGGGGCTGCCGGCCCAGGGTCTGTCTCCGGAGTCTCTCCAAGGCTGTCCCGACTGACCCCGCAGCACCCGCCTGGGGCTGCCCAGACACACCAACTCTCAGGCCATGCTGTAGCTAGAGCAGCTCCCACACGCTCAGGTGGTGGAAGGACAATTCCTGTGGCTGACATGGACACACACACACAGGCACACAGATATACAAGACACAGAGACGCAAACAGACACAGGTACAGACACACAAACATCCACAGACACAGACACCCATACACACACAGCACTTACACACATACACACACACCAGCCCTTCACAAAGGAGGGAATGGGAGCCCAAGGGCCCAGCTGATCCGTGAGCAACTGGAAAGTGGGGCCCTGCCCCCAGAAGTCAGGCAGTGACCTGGGAGCCAACACAGGGCAGGGTCTCGAAGGGTCCCGCCGTCGCGCAGCCCCCAGAAGTCAGGCAGTGACCTGGGAGCCGCCAACACAGGCGGGGGTCTCGAAGGGTCCCGCCGTCCAGGCGTTGCAGCATCACCCCTTCCCTCCAAGCTGTCCATTCCCTGCAGACGGGGTCGTCTGCACTGTTGTTACAGACCCCAATGTCTGCAGGTTCCCGGACACTCTTGCCTGCGGGGCTCAGCCATTGGTTCTCCCCAGACCCTGGCTGAGGGTGTTGTCGATTATTCCTGCATCAAACGACGCAGGGGCTTCTCTGTGCTGTCATGGGGATTCGCAGATCTGATTCCAAGAGCAATGCGCCCAGACGCTGAGGGAAATCATTTCATCCGCGCACACTGCTGTGATCTCTGAAACCGTCGTCAGCAGAAGCCCTTTAGTTTTAATGTATTAAGAACTAAGTTAAAGGATAGAAGCTGGTGAAGCAGACTCATTTATTTACCTTGACATTAATTTATCAGGTCTACTCAGGTGAAGGCTGTAAAATCATCTTTCTTGGTAATCAAAACTAAGTAAAGCAACTTAAAGTATTTCAGTCAGTAACCCAAACTTCGTTTTCTTTTATATTTATTTGTCTGGGGGCATCCCTAGCCCCCAGCAGCACACAGGATTCACTCCTAGCTCCATGCTCAGCGATCACACCTGGCAATGCTCAGGGAACCCTATTTGGGGCCAGGGAGCAAACCTGGGTCCGTCATATACAAGGCGGGTGTCTTACCCGTCATACACAAGGCAGGTGTCTTACCGTCATACACAAGGCAGGTGTCTTACCCGTCATATACAAGGCGGGTGTCTTACCCGTCATATACAAGGCGGGTGTCTTACCCGTCATATACAAGGCGGGTGTCTTACCCGTCATATACAAGGCAGGTGTCTTACCCGTCATATACAAGGCGGGTGTCTTACCCGTCATATACAAGGCAGGTGTCTTACCCGTCATATACAAGGTGGGTGTTTTACCTGTCATATACAAGGCGGGTGTCTTACCCGTCATATACAAGGCAGGTGTCTTACCCATCATACACAAGGCAGGTGTCTTACCCGTCATATACAAGGCGGGTGTCTTACCCATCATATACAAGGAGGGTGTCTTACCCGTCATATACAAGGCGGGGTGTCTTACCCGTCATATACAAGGTGGGTGTCTTACCCATCATATACAAGGCGGGTGTTCTTACCCGTCATATACAAGGCAGGTTGTCTTACCCGTCATATACAAGGCAGGTGTCTTACCCATCATATACAAGGCAGGTGTCTTACCCGTCATGTACAAGGCAGGTGTCTTACCGTCATGTACAAGGCAGGTGTCTTACCCGTCATGTACAAGGCAGGTGTCTTACCCGTCATATACAAGGCGGGTGTCTTACCCGACATATACAAGGCGGGTGTCTTACCATCATATACAAGGCAGGTGTCTTACCGTCATATACAAGGCAGGTTGTCTTACCGTCATGTACAAGGCAGGTGTCTTACCCGTCATATACAAGGCAGGTTGTCTTACCCGTCATATACAAGGCAGATGTCTTACCCGTCATATACAAGGCGGGTGTCTTACCCGTCATATACAAGGCAGGTGTCTTACCCGTCATATACAAGGCAGGTTGTCTTACACGTCATATACAAGGCAGGTTGTCTTACACGTCATATACAAGGCAGGTGTCTTACCGTCATATACAAGGCAGGTTGTCTTACCCGTCATATACAAGGCAGGTGTCTTACCGTCATATACAAGGCAGGTGTCTTACCCGTCATGTACAAGGCAGGTGTCTTACCCGTCATATACAAGGCAGGTGTCTTACCGTCATGTACAAGGCGGGTGTCTTACCGTCATATACAAGGCGGGTGTCTTACCCGTCATATACAAGGCAGGTTGTCTTACCCGTCATATACAAGGCAGGATGTCCTACCCGTCATATACAAGGCAGGTGTCTTACCCGTCATATACAAGGCAGGTTGTCTTACCCGTCATATACAAGGCAGGATGTCTTACCCGTCATATACAAGGCAGGTGTCTTACCCGTCATATACAAGGCAGGTGTCTTACCCCTCATATACAAGGCAGGTGTCTTACCTGTCATATACAAGGCAGGTGTCTTACCCGTCATGTACAAGGCGGGTGTCTTACCCATCATATACAAGGCGGGTGTCTTAACCGTCATGTATAAGGCAGGTGTCTTACCCGTCATATACAAGGCAGGTGTCTTACCCGTCATATACAAGGCGGGTGTCTTACCCGTCATATACAAGGCGGGTGTCTTACCCGTCATATACAAGGCGGGTGTCTTACCCATCATATACAAGCGGGTGTCTTACCTGTCATATACAAGGCAAGTGTCTTACCCGTCATATACAAGGTAGGTGTCTTACCTGTCATATACAAGGCAGGTGTCTTACCGGTCATATACAAGGCAGGTTGTCTTACACGTCATATACAAGGCAGGTTGTCTTACCCGTCATATACAAGGCAGATGTCTTACCCGTCATATGCAAGGCGGGTGTCTTACCCGCCATGTACAAGGCAGGTTGTCTTACACGTCATATACAAGGCAGGATGTCTTTCCCATCATATACAAGGCAGATGTCTTACCGTCATATACAAGGCGGGTGTCTTACCCGTCATATACAAGGCATGTGTCTTACCCATGGTACTATCTTTCTGGCCCCTGAAACGTATTTTCCGTTATGTTGTTATAAATATAAGGCACTCAAAGGCTTTTAAAAAATTGAAATAAAAGACACCTGCAGTGAAAGAAACATTTTCAAAAGAATAAAGAAATATTTAGAAGTCACCAGCCCTTGAAATTGCCAGCAATTCCATGTCAAATGTCTAGAGAGAATACAAACAATAAAACCAGTTGAGAGACATCAGTGAGCTCACCTGCCTCTCCAGGGATCAGCTGCGGAGGCGGACTCAGAGATGAGGATCACTGCTCCCGGCGGACCCTTGCTCAGAATATAGCCCCCCGCATGGCATCTTAAGACGTGAATTTGTTTCCGAGCATCTCCAAAGTCAACATTTCGCGCTGAGGTGGGGGAGTGGCGGCTGCCGAATCACTCACAAAAGCAGCTGCGCTTAAGCCGCTGAGCATTGTGGGTTCCCACGGACACCACGGCTGGAGCCTCCCCTTCACTTCTTGATGGGGGTGCCCTGGACCCTACATGCCAGGTCCACAGGGGGACTTCCGCTTTATCCCTTTACTCAGCCTTTTAGGGGCACGCAGCAATGCTCAGCGCTTACTCCTGGCTCTGCACTCAGGAATCACTTCTGGCAGTGCTTGGAGACCCGAGGGGATGCCAGGGACTGAATCCTGTGGGCTGCGTGCAAGGCAAACGCTCTCCCTGCTGGATGATCACTCTGGCCCAGGGACTGACCCTTTGAACAAGGCCAGCAGGTGGGCGCTCACTTTGCACACGGCCAGCTCCTCTCCCTTTGCACATGGCCAGCTCCTCTCTTCTGGCTATTCCTGACCCCAGCCTTTATGTAACAGTTAGGGAATAGAGTCACAGACGTTTCTGAGTTCTGTGGGAGCTCTCCTCAACACTCCAGCCCCGAGGGTCTCTGGAGCCTCTGACTCATGAGCAGATGGTGAACTAGGTCACAAAGACTGCAGGGAAGGCGCTTGCCCGGCCTAGGCCAACCCGCCAGGTCCCCGCAACCCACTGGTGCGTGAATTGGGAGCTCAGGTGGTCTTTTAGGAGGGGCTGGTGGCCTCCAGGAGGTGTCAGGATGGGGTGGAATTCATGGACCCTCAGCTGCCGCACAAACATCAGCGCTGCCCTGAAAAACTGTCCCACAACCCCACTCTGCCTCGCAGGTAAAGCTTGCAGAGGTGGCCCGGCATGGCCGCTGGCAGCGGCCTCTCCCCTGGCCCCTCTGGCTGCTCGCTGAGGAATGACACCCTGACACCAGTCCTTCTGGGCCAGAGGCTCTCTCTCTTCATCATCCCAGCTACCCCCTTCCCCCCACCCACCCCAAGCCCTCATGCAGGGGCCCCTGAGAACTATTCTGGAGGCCCCACAGGAAGCAGCTTGCAGGTCCGGGAAAGCAGCTAGACGTGGCCCCAAGCCCCAGCCCCGGGCAGGGGGCCTAGCCAGGAAGCCCGACCCGGCAGAGCCAGTGACAGATGTACCGAGGTCTCACGCTGAAACAAAGTGTCCTTTATTGGTCCCCAAGGACGGGCTCTCGTGGCGCATACTCTGCAAACAGGGTGGTTTGAACAAGGGACGTGGTCTCCCGTGGTCTGGGCGTGGCCGGCCCGCGCAGGGGCGTGGCCTTGTAGGGCGGCGCGCTCAGTCCGGCTGGGGCGTGCCGGGTCCGGCTGCCCGCTGCTGCGGGCCGCGCTCAGGAGGGGGGGGGCCACGTGCCCAAAGCCCCGGTTCCCGCAGTCCCGGGATCTCGTTCTTGCGGTAGAAGTCGGCCTTGGTGTGCCGGGCGCGCCGGTGGTCGCGGTTGAGCGGCTCCAGGAGCTGGTGGATGCGCTTCCCCGTAGACGGAGGAGGACAGCACCCCCACCGTGCGCTTCCGCTCCTGAGCCGGGGCCAGGGCGCGGGGCTCCGCATGCGGGGTCTGCCACAGCCCACAGACCGCAGCCCCCCCACGCCCACCCGCCTCTCCGGGACGCCCTCTGGGCCGTGCCAGCCACGCCGGGCACCCTCCGAGGTGCAGGTTCGGGGACCTCCTGGCTCGCTGGCCCCGCACCCCTGCACCTGCCTGTCCAACCCCCCCCCACCTGCCTGTCTCCCGCCCCCCCTACGCTCCGTTCTGGCTCTGGGTCAGGCTCAGCCCCTCCTGGGCTGCTCTCTCCTGCTGGGCCCCCAGGTGTCTACTTTTGGTTCCAGACACCAGGACCTGTCCCTTCTCCCCTCCCCTTCCCTTACTCAGCCCCTAAGCCCTTGGGCCCCAGGCCCCTCGCCCCGCAAACACCCCTCCCTCCCTGCAGGTTCTGTCTCCTGGGGAACCACCTGCTTCCCTCCCCAGAGAAAGGGAGAGAGGGAGAGAAAAAGAGAGAAGCGGGACAGGGAGAGAGGAGACAGGAGAGAGGGAGAGAGGAGAAAGACAAGGAGAGGAAAGAGGAGGGAGAGAGGGAGAAAGGGAGAGGGAGGAGGAAGAGATGGGACAGGTGGGGGAGGCGGGGGGAGGGAGGGAGGGGAAGAGAGGGAGAGAAGGGGAGGGAAAAAAGTTGGGAGGAGAGATGAGGGGAGGGAGAGGGAGGGTTGGAGTGCCCTATTCAGCTGCGTTCAGGTGGTCCCTAAGGGCGCTAGGGCCTGCCCGCCCACCTCCTCTCACCTCCTCCCACCCCCTCTCACCTCCTCGTTCACGTGCAGCCCCAGGCTCTTGGCGTGTTCCCTGTCGTCCCGGTGCAGCTGCTGGTTGTAACCCGGGTCCCTCTTAAACAGACAGTCATAGAGGGAAACGACCCCTGTCTGGGGTGGAGAGAGAAAGGGAGGCCCCCTCGCTGAGGACGGCTGGCACGCAGGGTCCTTCCCCGAGTGTGTGCCAGGGCCGGCCACCCGCGAGCAGAAGCTGGACAGGCGGGGCGGAACCCAGATGCCACAGCAGAGCTGAGGGCCCACGCGCGGTGGGGTCCGTCGGACCTTCTTCTTTCTCCATGGCGCTCCTGGTCCTCGGCCATCACCAGCTTGTACACTTGCGAGAGCACTCCCCGGAGGCACGGCCCACACGCTGCGTGTGTGTGTGTGTGTGTGCCAACGTGTGCACGTTTGTGTACGGACCTGTGTGTCGTGCATCCCTTCATCCCAACACTGCGTGGCATTCTCAGATCTTCTCTGGGAAGCCTCGCAAAGGATTCTATTCGCGGGACAGAGAAGACCTAAAGGTCGGGACCACGCACAAAGGCGGGCGCCCTTTCCTGGCTGCTCCGCAGCCGTGTGCGCGCAGCGCCCTCTGCAGGACACGAAGCGTCTGCGCGGGCGTCGGTGACCCCCGTTAGCCTGCAGGGTGGGTGTGTTACCGCTCGCTCACACCGGACGCGGCAGCGCCCAGGCCTCAGAACGTGACCGAACCCGTTGGCAGCAAAGCTCAGGGGGCTACTCCCAGATCTGTGCTGGGATTACCCAGGGAGCTGGGGACGAGGAGCCGGGGAGAGCCCCCGGCCAGGCCGACAGGACATGTGCCCAGTCTGAGGCATCTTCCGCCCCAAAGTTTCTTAGCAAAGAAGCAGAAGCCTCAGGTTCTCGTTGCCCAGCAGCGAAGGGCAAGGTGTGGGGCTGCCACTGACTGTCTTTCATGGCTCCCCAGGAGGGCAGCCTCTCCCGTGCTGGCCTCCTTCCTCTGTTTCTTGTTTTCCTGCCCGTCTACTCCGAGGATCGCCTACAGCCTACAGCCGCAGCGGGCAGCGCAGCCCGGCCCTGCGCAGAGCGACTTTCCGTGAAGCTCACCAAAGGGCCCTCCCCACCGGGACATGCCACACGGCTGCTCCCCACCGCCCCAGCTGGGCTGTCCAGGCTCCTGCTTGGCCAGCCCTGCCCTCGGCCCCTAAGCCCTGAAAACCACCAGCACGCACGGGGCTAAGCAGGACAGCCCGCGCCAGAGGCGGTGCCCTACGGGTAGCCTGAACGCAGCCGGCTCTCTGCAGACCTGTCCCCAGCGGGGCTCTTGCGGGACAATAAGCAAAGACAGACGTGCCTGGAAAGGGCCGATTCCACAAGTGGTGGGCGACAGATCCCGGGAAAACGCGCACGACAATAAGCAAAGATAAATGTGCCGGGAAAGGGCCGATTCCACAAGCGGTGGGCGACAGATCCCGGGAAAACGCGCACGACAATAAGCAAAGATAAATGTGCCGGGAAAGGGCCGATTCCACAAGCGGTGGGCGACAGATCCCGGGAAAACGCGCACGACAATAAGCAAAGATAAATGTGCCGGGAAAGGGCCGATTCCACAAGCGGTGGGCGACAGATCCCGGGAAAACGCGCACGACAATAAGCAAAGATAAATATGCCGGGAAAGGGCCGATTCCACAAGCGGTGGGCGACAGATCCCGGGAAAACGCGCTACGACAATAAGCAAAGATAAATGTGCCGGGAAAGGGCCGATTCCACAAGCGGTGGGCGACAGATCCCGGGAAAACGCGCACGACAATAAGCAAAAGATAAATGTGCCGGAAAGGGCCGATTCCACAAGCGGTGGGCGACAGATCCCGGGAAAACGGGCTCGGCTTTGCGTGAGAAACGAGACGTGGACTAGCGCAGCGCGAGAAACCGCGGAGGGCGGGCGAGCCCCCAGGTACGGACCAAGTATAGTCATGCGCTGGACCTGCTGCCCACCCCTGGGGGGCTGGACCCGCTGCCCACCCTGGGGGCTGGACCGCTCCAGGACCCCAAGGCGGGCTCGCGCTCAGCCCTGTGGCGCTGTGGGCAGGGGGGGGACAGTTTCCTCCTTCGCACCCTATGGGGAGCGTCCAGGCTGGCTGGGGCCTCCCGCGGCTCCCGCAGGTGCAGGGGAGGGGCAGCGCCCACCTCTCCACTCCCGCCCTTTCCCCTCCTACCTCACCCCCCGAGGGCGCTCAACGTCCGCTGGACACCCAGGGCCCTTCCATACTGACCCTCCCGGCCTTCCTCCTGGCCAGTCTTTCCGCTACCAACACCCCAGCTGCTCTGCCCACTCTCGGGGCTGCAGAGCCACCCAACAGCGGCTCTCTGGACTCGGAGCGCCTGCTGGACTGTCTGCCCAGCGCCTCCTCCATCAGCCTGCACACTCTCCATCTGCCTCGGCCCCAGCCCGTTACTGACCAGCTGACCGGCTTCCTCTGACCACCCCCAGTGGGCCCCAGAGTCCAGCTGCAGTCCAGCAACTGAGCTGGGCCCCAGTGACCGCCTCCCCCGCAGTGCAAAGGGGCCCAGGCCTGCTCGCTAGCGGTCTCCTCTTGGTGGGCTCAGCGGGGCCTTCCTGCAAGCGCCCCCTCCTCGGACCGCCTCGAACCCGCACCCGGGGCTGGTCCCCGCATTGAGGCCCCCAACTCGCCCCTGCACCAGCGATGCTCTCCCACCTGCGCTCCCCACTCCGCCCCCTTGCGCCCCGCTGCCCACGTGCAGATCCCCCTCGCGCCTAGGACCCTCCGCACCCCTGCCGAGGACTGCTCGGCTCCGCCCCTGCCAACTCGCGTTACCTGCCACACCTTGTCCACACACTGCCCACGGTCTTGGCTTTCCCGGCCCCTCCCTGCCCGTCGCCCCTCCCTCTCCCGTCCCTCTCCTCCCTGCCCCCTCCCCTCTCCTCCTCTGCCCCCCTCCCTCTCCTTCCCTCCCCTCCCTCTCTGACCCTCCCCTCCCGCCCTGGCCCCGTACCTGGCCCTGGCGGTAGTAGTAGCTGTGCTCCTTGGGGTCCAGGCGCCGCGGCGGGATGTAGCTGAAGGCAGAGAGCGAGGCGAGGGCGGCGGCGGCGGGCGGGCGGCCCCGCAGCGTGGCGGCCGTGATCTCCTCCTCGTCGTCGTCGTCGTCCATGGGCGCCGGCGGGTTGCTGCTCGCGGCCTCCAGCCTGTTCAGCCCGGCGGAGGAAGGGACCTGCGCAGCCGCCCGCGCCGCGTTCCACGGTTGCCTGGAGACGGCGACTGTGGGCGGGGCTGGAACGGGGCGCGCCCGACCGGGTTGGGCGTGGAGGCGGGGCTTGCGTGTGGGCGGGGCTAGAAAGTGGGCGGGGAGTGGGCTGGGCCTACAAACGAACGGGCGTGTGAGGACAGGAAAAGCATGTGGGCGGAGCGCGGGGCGGGGCTATTCATGGAGGCGGGGCGTGCATAGGCGGGGCGGGGTGTAGCTGCCAGCTGACCTGAGGGCCCTGCTCGCTCGGAGGATTTGCGCTCCGCAGGTGAGGCGCGCGCTGAGCACCCCAGGTGGGGGCCCCAGGTGGGGCTGACTCCTGGGCCGCGAGCACACGCGGACCCTCCCATCGCGGCCCCCGGTGCACACCTGGCCGGGCCCCGCCCTTGGAGCTGCTTCCGGCGGCAGCGCCGCGTGAGTCTGCCTGCGGGCAGCCGCCGGGGAGAGGACCCCGCGTGTAGGCACCAAGAGGGGTCGCGCACAGAGTCTCCCCATCCTTTTCGCCTGGCTGGAGGCAGGTCGGGTGCCGCCCCCTGCCCCCTGCCGGCGCCTGGTCCGGTTTCCCGGCGAGACGGGGACGCCCAGGGGAGCGTGCCCGTGCGAACCCGAGAGCCGGCCGGGGCTGCAGGTGGGCGCCGGGTGTTCAAGACGGCCGTAGGGCCCCTGACTCCGCGAGGAGCCCTGACAAAAACCGCCAGGAAACTTCGAGGGGCCAAAGACAGCGGCTCAGCCTCCTAAGACCCGACTGACCCGGTGGGGCACGAGACAGTGCGGCCTGGGTGTTGCTTTCACGGGCCACGGGTATGGGTTTCGTGCGCTTACGATCCCCCTCTTCATAGGAGATGCAGAGCTTAGGGGCAGGAGTTTTAAGGCACGGGGGAAAGACAGGAAGGTGGCCCCAGGCAGTCCCGCGGGACCCGTGTCCAGTTTCCTGGGTCTAGACCCCGCGGGAGGGGCGGCTGGGTGGGCCCTGAAGGTGCAGCTTTGCAGCAAGCAGAGGAAACCGTCAGCTCCGAGGGCCTCCACGGCGCCGGCAGCGGAGGTAGCCGCAGTCGCCGCGTCTTTCCACCCACGCACGCACAGACCCACGCCCGCGCACACGCCCCGGGTGCATCCCCGCCCTCTCTGCAGGAACGCGGCACGGCTGCAGCGCGGCAAAGGCCCGGGCTCTGCTGCCCCTGGAGTCCGCACTGAGAATGGCACCGCGCGCTGCGGCTCCACGCCGCGGTCAGCCAGGGGAAACTGTTGCAGGTTACGTGTGGCTGGAAAACATGTGTCAAATAATGTATCAGGTAAACGATCAGGTAAGCCTTCAGATAAAAGGGACCCAGCCTGGGTGTTTAAGAAAGTTCTGTCCCTTGTAGAAGTGGCACGAAGTTCAGTTGATAAAAGCAGGCATTTTTAAGGTCACGGTTGGTCTCCAAAACCAGCTGCTGAAAGCAGCTGCCGATCTCTTCACTCGCTGAAATCCTGTTCGTAGCACACAGAGGTTTAGCTTCAGGGTTCAGGTGTGCTCTGACGCAGTGCCCAGAGGCCTGGCCTCGCTTCCTGGGAACCCTGACTCCCTGGGGTGCCCCTGGCTGTCCTTGCTCGGGTGGAACAAGCGTCGATCTCAGGAGTCGCTCGGCCTCTGCCTCCACCCCAGGCTGGTAGCTTTCCTGGCAGCTGTTTGGTGCGTAGAGAAGTGAGTGCTGCCCGCCTGCCCGCCTGCAAGGATGGGGCAGCCACACAGGGCCAAGGCTCGAGGACAGCGCCGAAGTGCAGTGGGAGGCACCTGCTGCCCAGGGCACAGCGATGGGAAACTCTCCCCGGAGGGTGGGAAAGAATCAGAGCAGCGTTTCCCCAAGCGGGCTGGAGTGATGGGCGTCGTGGACTCGGGAGCAATGGGGGCAGGCAGGTAAGTTTGGGGGCTTGCGCGCGGCGCAGTTCCCGCTCCGCCTGAAGGGGCGCTAAAGGCGCGAGCTGGAAGGGGCGGGGGTAGGGGCGGGGCTTGGGGTCTGCCGCAGTCTCGGAAGTTCTCCCGCATTATGCCTAAGAACTGCGCGGTCCTGTCGGTGTTACCCCTCTCTGGGATCTCTCACCCTTTGTTGTATGCAAAGTTTTGGGGGTGAGGCAGCGCTCAAGGATCACTCCTGGCAAGCTCAGGGAACCATAAGGTGTGACAGGGATGGAACTTGGACCCGCTGTCCTATGGCGAGAGCCCCGAAAATACCTTTAAAAGCCCCTCAGATGGGGCCGGAGCACTGAGTACAGCGGTAGGGCGCCTGCCTTCCAGCATCACACCTGCGTTTACTCCCGAGCGGGGTGACCCCAACAAAGGAACAAAGACTCCGGCTCCTGGTATCTAGATGAAAGGCTGGAAAAGGAGGGAGCAGGCAGAAATAGTGCCTAGGAGCACCCAGAGGGGCCTCCCCAGCCGTTCTCCTCGGGGACACTGATTCTCACCTCCCCCCGCGGTGGTGACCTGTCCTATCCCAGCACCTGTGTGAGCTGATGTGCTGCAGATGCTCTTTGGCTCTCTGGGCCACATCCCGTAATGCTCAGGGCTTACTCCTGGCTCTGCACTCAGGAATTACTCCTGCGGTGCTCAGGAGACTGTATGGGATGCCGGAGATGGAACCTGGGTTAGCCACGTGCAAAGCAAACGCCCCTCCCGCTCTGCTATTGCTCTGGTCGGGGCCTCCGTTGCTGGGGCACACCCAGATGTGCTCCTGGCGGTTCTGGGGGCCGGGTTGAGTGGCAGCGATCAGACCTGGTGAGCTGCATGCAGGACAAGCACCTTGCCCCTCTCTCGAGACCATTTTCAGTTTTATTCCTTTATGGGAACTGAAGCGAGCCGCCCCTCTGAGGGCAAAGGGTACTTATCCTCCCGGGGGTGCCTTCTGCCTGATCCTCGCCCCTGCAAACACTCACCTCCGCTGCTCTGCTCAGCGCTTTCTCTTCTCCTCCCCTCAGCGCCTGACCTGCTCCAACCAAGTCTGTGGGGAGGTGGGAGGGAAGAGAACGCCAAGGTCCGGCTGGACAGACCACGGTGGGTACACCTTTGCCCTGCACACGGGCTAGATCCCCATAGGGTCTCCAAGCCCCTCCGGGAATAAGTCCTGAGCGTCTCCCGGTGTGACCCTAAAAGGCATCGATTGCATCCAACCAAAGAAATTGCAGCTGTCTTTATGCAAATGACGGGATGTGGGGAACCAATCGGACTGGGTATGCAAATAAGGGTTTATAGAGGACCAATCAGAGGGGGAGTGATAATAGAACAGGGAGGGCCGCTGCCTTGTACCCAGGACAACCTGAATTCCATCTCGGGCGTCCCATAGGGTCCCCCAGCACTGCCAGGAGTTATTCCTGAGTGCAGAGCCAGGACGAACCCCAGAGTGTCACTGGGCGTGGCCCCAAACCCAAAACCCCAAAGGTCTAGACAACATATTTTCAGCAAGCGCGTAACAATCTCAAATGCAAACTGAAAAACACTTCATTATGTTCCTTTATTGTACGGCATCAGTTTGGTTTGATGTAGAAAAGCGGTTGTGATGCTGATCATTAAATAAAAACCATAATTATAAATTTAAAAATTACACTCAGCACACCCACAGTGTGCGGAAAGCCCAGTCCCTTCTGGTGGCTGGTCATCATGGTCCATAAGGCGGAGGGCAGGGCAAGGCTTTTCCTGGCTGTCTCAGTCCCCAAGGATACTGACTTCTCCAGCCAGAATTCCCGGCCGTGTTCCTCCCTCACCAGTGCACGCTCATCCTCTGAGAAAACAGTTTTCTCTGTAAATAGTCCACCAATTCGAACCTGGACTTCAGCACCTCTATCTCGTAGAAAGGGATCTGTTGGGAGCAGAGGGGAGGCGTCGTCAGCTGTGACTGAAAGCCGCTGCTCCAGCAGGCCGCCCTGACACCCCTCAGGAGCTCCAGCCTCAGGCTCTCAGACACGAGGCCCCTCACAGAGGTACAGGTCACAGTAGCAGCTACACTCACAGAGGTACAGGTCACAGCAGCAGCTACACTCACAGAGGTGCAGGTCACAGCAACAGCTACACTCACAGAGGTACAGGTTACAGCAACAGCTACACTTACAGAGGTACAGGTCACAGCAGCAGCTACACTCACAGAGGTACAGGTCACAGCAGCAGCTACACTCACAGAGGTACAGGTCACAGCAGCAGCTACACTCACAGAGGTACAGGTCACAGTAGCAGCTACACTCAGAGGTACAGGTCACAGCAACAGCTACCCTCACAGAGGTACAGGTCACAGCAGCAGCTACACTCACAGAGGTGCAGGTCACAGCAGCAGCTACACTCACAGAGGTACAGGTCACAGAAGCAGCTACACTCACAGAGGTACAGGTCACAGCAGCAGCTACACTCACAGAGGTACAGGTCACAGTAGCAGCTACACTCACAGAGGTACAGGTCACAGCAGCAGCTACACTCACAGAGGTGCAGGTCACAGCAACAGCTACACTCACAGAGGTACAGGTTACAGCAACAGCTACACTTACAGAGGTACAGGTCACAGCAGCAGCTACACTCACAGAGGTACAGGTCACAGCAGCAGCTACACTCACAGAGGTACAGGTCACAGCAGCAGCTACACTCACAGAGGTACAGGTCACAGTAGCAGCTACACTCAGAGGTACAGGTCACAGCAACAGCTACCCTCACAGAGGTACAGGTCACAGCAGCAGCTACACTCACAGAGGTGCAGGTCACAGCAGCAGCTACACTCACAGAGGTACAGGTCACAGAAGCAGCTACACTCACAGAGGTACAGGTCACAGCAGCAGCTACACTCACAGAGGTACAGGTCACAGCAGCAGCTACACTCACAGAGGTACAGGTCACAGCAGCAGCTACACTCACAGAGGTACAGGTCACAGTAGCAGCTACACTCACAGAGGTACAGGTCACAGTAGCAGCTACACTCACAGAGGTACAGGTTACAGCAACAGCTACCCTCACAGAGGTACAGGTCACAGCAGCAGCTACACTCACAGAGGTACAGGTCACAGCAGCAGCTACACTCACAGAGGTGCAGGTCACAGCAGCAGCTACACTCACAGAGGTACAGGTCACAGAAGCAGCTACACTCACAGAGGTACAGGTCACAGCAGCAGCTACACTCACAGAGGTACAGGTCACAGCAGCAGCTACACTCACAGAGGTACAGGTCACAGCAGCAGCTACACTCACAGAGGTACAGGTCACAGCAGCAGGTACACTCACAGAGGTACAGGTCACAGCAGCAGCTACACTCGCAGAGGTACAGGTTACAGCAACAGCTACACTCGCAGAGGTACAGGTTACAGCAACAGCTACACCTCACAGAGGTACAGGTTACAGCAACAGCTACACTCACAGAGGTACAGGTTACAGCAGCAGCTACACTCGCAGAGGTACAGGTCACAGCAGCAGCTACACTCGCAGAGGTACAGGTCACAGCAGCAGCTACACTCGCAGAGGTACAGGTCACAGCAGCAGCTACACTCACAGAGGTACAGGTCACAGGGAGCAGCTACACTCAGAGGTACAGGTCACAGCAGCAGCTACACTCACAGAGGTACAGGTCACAGCAGCAGCTACACTCACAGAGGTACAGGTCACAGCAGCAGCTACACTCACAGAGGTACAGGTCACAGCAGCAGCTACACTCACAGAGGTACAGGTCACAGCAGCAGCTACACTCACAGAGGTACAGGTCACAGCAGCAGCTACACTCACAGAGGTACAGGTCACAGCAGCAGCTACACTCACAGAGGTACAGGTCACAGTAGCAGCTACACTCAGAGGTACAGGTCACAGCAACAGCTACACTCACAGAGGTACAGGTTACAGCAGCAGCTACACTCACAGAGGTACAGGTCACAGCAGCAGCTACACTCACAGAGGTACAGGTCACAGAAGCAGCTACACTCACAGAGGTACAGGTCACAGCAGCAGCTACATTCAGAGGTACAGGTAACAGCAGCAGCTACAATGACCCGCCCGGCTGCATGTGGAACCCAGCACAGGCCTGGGTCGGTCTCGCTGGGCAGAGCCGAGGCCCGGCTGGGGCCCAAGCAGGCGCAGGGAAGGCTCTGAGTGTCCCGTAGACTCGGGCAGCGTCCACCTCACCTCGGGCCGGAAACAAGGCAAGGGCTGGGGAGGCGCGGTGGGCAGGGCACTTCCTAGCAAGCGGCTGGCCGGGATCACTTCCTGACATATGGGCTCCCCAGGACAGCACAGGAGTAACACCTGGGCACCCAAACCAAGAAGCCCCAAACTAGGGGTGGGGTGAGACATCTGCGGGTGACTCTGGGCAGGGCAGGGAAGCAGCGAGCAGCCGGCAGGAGCCGGACCCGGCGCTGATGGAGCCCCTTTTACACTGGCACCAGGCAGGCTGCACAGGCAGAAATGGTTCTTTTCACCAGGATTTCCAATGACGCTTTATCGCTGCCATCTGAGAAAGCGGAGCACAGTTCATGGCGTCTCCGGCTCCAGGTGAGAAACATGGAATTATGATGCCTGTGCCTGTATCTCATTTTGGGGTCACATCCCGCAATGCTCAGAGGTCACTCCTGGCTCTGCACTCAGGAATTACTCCTGCTTGGGGACCATACAGGATACCAGGGATTGAACCCTGGTCGGCCGTGTGCAATGCTCTCCCCACTAGACTATCGGTGCGGGCCTCATTTGTCCTGTTTCATGCAGTGAAGCAGAGGAAAGGCAAAGACAGTGGACACGCAACTCCAGAGTTCAGCACAGCTGGGAGAAGGCAAGCCCGGCTGGACAGCCCAGCCTGGCCCGCACCGCTAGAACCCTGAGCTCTGGGAAGCCCGGACTTCAAACCGGAAGTCAGGAGAGCCAGACCAGGGCTGACTGGGTTGGGATCTGAGCTCGATGCCAGCCCCGTGCTGGGCGCAGAGAGCAGCGAGTGGCCCTACCTGGACCACGTGGTAGTCCAGCAGGCGGAGGTGCCTCTGCTTCGTGGCCTCCTTGCCCAGTAAGTGCTGGCTGTTCACACAGAACCTCTTCGGGCCGTCGATGCAGGCGCGATCCTGGGGAGGCAGAGGGAGGGCAGAGCCGTGAGCGGTTCCCCCGGAGCTCTGAGCGCAGGCGACCCTCAGCTGTGGCGGGAAGCCCGCTCCACCACAGCCGTGCTGCTTTACAAACCAGGCAAAGCACTTTCAAAGGCTGCCCGGCTCTGTTTTATTTGTTTTCAATTTGGTGTTTTGGGCCACCCCCTGTGCTCAGGATCGAAAGGACCATATGTGGTGCCCAAGACTGAACCCAGGTCAGCCGCGTTCAAGGCAAGTGCCGGCCTGTGTTCTGGGCAGCGCCTCTCCGCCCTTGCTGGGTGGTGTCATTTCCATTCATCTTGTGCTCACCTTTCTAAAGCACCCCAACAGGGCTGGAGAGACAGTACAGTTGGCCGGGTGCTCACCCCACACGGTCCCCCGAGCCCCAGTGAGGCCTTCCTGAGTGCAGACCCAGGAGGCGACCCCCCAAGCATTGTGAGTCGTGGCCGTAAAACTTCCCGAATGAAAAAAGAATCAAACCATCACAGCTTCTAGCCCGGCAGCCGGTACCTTTTGTGGACGTCCTCGTTCACCGTGCACGGCAGCACGAATCCTTCCTCGTCTAATTTGATCTCAACGTCTGGTGAGAGAGGACAGGAGACGGTCCCGAGTGAGGCCTCGCAAACACGGCCGTCCTCTCCCTCCCTGGTCCTGGTCTGACCACGTCCATGCTGCGTCCACCCGCCAGGCAGGATGCTGCAAAGTAACAGCCACTCCAGGCTGGGGTGAGGGCGTGCCGGACCCTCGGCTGATGGCTCCAGCACCACCCAGCAGCCCTCGCGTCCCCTGGGGACCGGCTGACCCTCGGCCCGCCAGGCCCCTCACCGGCTCCCAGGGCAGGTAGAGCATGTGCAGGCCGGGGGCCGAGCAGGTGTCGCTGCCCCTCCCCCTGTGCCCCCCCCCACCCCCACCCTCCCTCTTGTCCGGCATCAGTGGAGACACAGGGTGGGGGGCAGTGAGGAGTGACCCCGGGGCGCTCGGTGTCAGCTTAAGAAGCCTGTGGCTGGGGCCGGAGTGAGGAGGGTTTTTGCCTTGCGTGGCCGACCCGGGTTCAATCCCTGGCATCCCATAGGGTCCCCTAAGCACGGCCAGGAGTAATTCCCCAGTGCAGGGCCGGCGGTAACCCCTGAGCATTGTTGGAAGTGACCCCAAAAACCAAAAATAAATAAATAAAATAAATGAAAAATGAAAAAACGCCTCTGTCCTGTCGGCTCCGTGCTGTCCTGAGCGCCTTCCCCTCTGGTGGCAAGCGCTTCTGCCCGTGAGGGCCCCAGGGCAGTCAAGCAGCCACCAGGCCCTTGGGGACGTCCCTGTGTCCTGCCCGTTCCCTGTGAATGCCCGCACGGCGGCCACTCCAGACTGGACATCTGCCCAGCACGAGCCCCCCACTTCTTCCTTCCGCCTTCAGCAGCCGAGGACGCCACTGTCCCTCCCTTCTCAGAGAAAGCAATGGCCAAGGCTGACCGCTGCCCACGGTGGGCTGTGACTCTCTGCCACCTCCCGTGCCCCCCCACCCCAGCTATGCGTCCAAACCCAGGACCCGAGGCGGAGTGGCGTTCTCTGGGCTTCTTACCTAGTGTGTAACAATAGGGGCTTAACACTTTGGAAGCAAAATACCACCTTGCGCCCAGGAGGTCGATGAGGCCGAGCATGACGGACTTGTACAGCGGGAACTCCACGGGGCTCTCGAGCGAGCAGCAAGGGGTCAGGAAGGATTTCACTCGAAACTTTGGAAGGAGTCGTGGGCCCTAGAGGTCGGGAGGGGCCGTCATGAGAAGACAAAAGGTCGTGAACCCACTTCCTCCAGCCAGAGGGTAAAACTGAAGGTCCTCTGAGCACGGAAAGAGAGTCCAGGACTCAGGGAGAATAGCTTGCGCAGAACCCTTGGAGCAGTTTGCTCCGAGTGCCCTCTAATCTGGTGAGACAGGGGCAGCAGGCAGGGAGGAAGAGCGGATTAATGCTCAGGGCTCACGGTGGGCGGGCAGCTCTCAGAGTTGCTCCAAGAGCTAAAAGACATCCTGCTCAAGTCTGGCATGGTGGGAAACGGAAGAAAACAGATTCCCGCTGAGCAGGAGAAAGGCACCAGGCAGAAATGGGGTCTGCAGTCGAGTCAGCGCATCAAGGACCTGGGTAAAGAGCTTCTACACGTAGAGAGGAAACAGCAGGGCAGGGCGAGATGGGAACATGCGCAAGGGGAAGCGTCTCTCAAATCCAGTGACGGATTTGTGTGTGTCAAAATTCAAGGGAGACAGAAAACTTAGAAGCTGGAAAGATGGGCAGAATTTACTACAGAAAATGTGAGTCAGCATAGCAAAAATTAGCTTCAGAAATAATAAAACAGCAGAAACAAAAAGGACCAAAGGCCCGAGCCCCACCGGCAAGCCAGAAGGAAGTGTGTGCTCTCTGTGGGGAGCCCACGCCCCGGTTCTGCCATACCTTGTAGAAGGGACATTCCAAGAGGGAAGTCAGGTAGAGCTGCGTCAGGCGCCGCGAGGGTCAGCCTGTCCAGGTGGGGGTCTCCGCCTGAAACACACAGCAAAATGGGGTGACACAGACGGTCCACCTGGCCGGCACCCCTGCCTCCGTCTTGGGGTGGGCACCCAGGAAAGACAGGAGCCACCGAGGGCCCCAATAACGCAGCCGTCATGCTGGGCTCCGTGAACTCTGGTGGTTTCCAGAACTTCTGGTCCTGCTGCTGACCAGACAAGGCTCAGCAGGGCTAAAGCACATCACGAACGAGTGACAACTCCTTTCCCCAGGGCGACCCCAGTCCCTGAATCGAGATGAACAATCATCACTCCCTTACCAAAACCCCCAACAAACCAGGTGAGGCTCCAGGCCCACCTGCTCTCTGCTTCAGACAGGAGCCATCCCTGGGTCCACAGCCACCCTGTGCTCAACACAATCCTCCAATAAAACGCCCGACGCCAGAGGCAGCCTGCATGGAAGGAGGGGGAAACTGGGAACGGGATGGGTGTTGGGACACGGTGTGACTGAAACCCATCATGACAATTTTGTAACTTTCGTGGTGGCTTAATAAACAATTTTTTAAAAGAAAGTGGCTGCTGCCCCGCTGCCCTTGCCGCTGGTGTTAGAGCCGTCTTTAGTCTGCCAGCAGGAACAAAGACAGACAAGCGCCGCTCAGGGGGCAGGGGCGCCTTCAGAAGCCCCCAGGCCACTTTCCCCAGCCCCTGCTCTCAGCCCACTCACCTTGCAGCTGCTGAAGAAAATAAGGGCTGAAGATCTTGGCCAGGAAGTTGACGGGATGGTACTCGAGCAGCGAGCACGCGCGTGCAGCAGCGTCAGCAGAGCTTTCGGGGGAAAGACCTGAACTCGGACAAGAGCCTGTTTTCCAGCTTACTAAACAGAGCCGAGGCGTTCGGCGGCACGTAATGGAGCTTCCCGAAAGGCTCCATGAAGTCACAGACCTGCGCCCGGGGACAGCGTTTCCAACTGCTGCGCGAGCATCTCTGCGGCGGTGTCCAGGATGGGTGTGGACAGGATATGCTTTCTGCTGCAATACTGCAGGGTCTTGGCGAGGACCCCGGGGGGCTGGCGCTGGAGACTGGGAAGCAACGTGCTGCTCCAGGCCTCTCGTGAAAAACCTGTCAGCGTGCCCGAAGTGGCTGAAGGCCTCTAAGACTGTGCTCAGCTCGGCGTCAGTGAAGCGAGGGATGTGCCGAACCGCGGCCTTGCCCAACTTGATCACCAGGGGAAGCGCCTGTGTCTGGTCCAGAGCCACCAAGGCAGCGAGCACGTGGCTGATCTGGGCCGGGCCCAGCTGGGAGGCGATGGAGAGCGAGAAGCTGTTGAGCGGTGGAGGAATGGCTGGTGCTGGTCCAGCTTCTCGGAGCAGCTCTGCAGGACGCCGTAGAGGGCCACCACGTCCTCCCGGGAGAGCTCCTCCAGCTTCCCGCTTCCAGCTGTCGGATGATGGGCTCGAGGCCTGCGCACCCGGCCCGTGCACCCGCACGAGGGTCTCCCCAGCACGCAGAGACTGTGCGCATCCAGGTCCCCCCTCTGCAGCCGGCGCTGGGCCTCGGTGAGCAGGTGCAGTAACAGACTGCTCTTGGCACTCTGGGGCCCCTCGCACAGCAAAGCGAGGGCGTGCACAGCCGTCAGTAGGCCACGGGTGGACAGAGTGGCTGGTGCCTGCTGGAAGGGCACGCAGAGAGCCCTGAAGGCGGCGCTGTCCAGGATCTCACTGGGCAGCGTTCCGGCCGACCCGTGCCCTGCTCTGTGCTCGAGTTCACAAATCCGCTGCAAGGCTCTGGCAGCCAGTGCCTCGGGCAGCACGGGCAGCGGGTGGAGAAGCCGCAGGACCTCCTGGGAAGAGGCGCAGCTGTCCAGCCTCTGGTGCTCCAGCTGCGTGTCCCGGCCACTCAGGCTCTGCTGCACCACGTCCAGCTCCTGCACCCCAGAGGTCGCGGTTCGCCTGGGTCGTTTCCATTTTCCGAATGGAACTTCTGACAGCAGGCGTGGTGGAACCTGACCCTGAAGGATCCAGGCTGTCCTGCCCAGAACCACGGGCACCTGTGCCCCGGGCCCCTGGTGCAGGTGATTCACAGGCAGCTTCTTCAGCGCCCAAACAACCCGCGGAGCCCCAACCCAGGTGGGTGCACAAGGTGCCTCTGGACGGTGATCAAGGCCATGCCATGGGTTCTCAGCACCCTCTTCAATACTGCGAGCACAACACGGGAATCCTGCAAAGGACGTGGAGGGTGAGCAGCCGCAAGGACACAGGAACACGGTGCGCTAAAACCCAGCCTAGCAGCTTAACGCACCCAGGGACTCGGCCAGTAATCGCTCGGGTGCATGACCCTGGGCTCTCACGGGCCCCTAACTTAATCCAACAACGCACTCAGCTTGGCTGTGCGGCGCTCTGCAGAGGACGAAGGGATGCACGGGACGGCAGGGAGCCGGGTTTCCCCAAAGCTGCTGAGCCGCCACGCTGGGCTCGGAATCCAAGCGGCGCAGAGCGCCTTTAAGGCCAAGCTTGGCTGGTGGAGGGACCTGCACTGTTTGCGTGGATCTGCTCAAAAAAGAAGGGCAACGGAAAGGTGGCTAAAACTGGGAGAGGTCAAAGCTAGCCCGAGTGGAAGCGCCCCCAAGGGCGCGCGCGCCTGTGTGTGTGTGTGTGTGTGTGTGTGTGTGTGTGTGTGTGACTCGCAGGGGTCATCTGGTTGGGACTCAGGATAAACGGGGAAGCTGGAAAACGACGGGGCGAAGTTGCGTGGGAAAGGCGCGGCGCTCACCGTCCAGCAGGGCGCACGAGTGCAGGACGGCGGGCAAAGGGCTCCCCGGCAGCCCTGAGCTCCTCGCAATGGGAGGACACACGGATCGGGCACCCGGATGCAGCGCCCGGGAGCCCCGCAGGCGGCCGAGTCGCGTCCGGCCCGGAGTCCGGCGCTCCGTTGCCCGAGGGGCACTTACCAAGCAGCGAAGGCGGGTGACCAGCGCGGACACGGAGGATTCGGGCCTCGTGGGCTTCCGTAAGGCGCGCCGCAGGGTGGAGCAGCCGTGCGCCTGCGCGGGCACGACAGACCACGCCCCCTCCGGGCCCTGGGATTGGCCCTGGTTCCGCCCCGGCTTCCAATTGGCTGCAGCTGCTGAGCATGCGCGCTCCGCAGGTGCGCGGGGCCGGCTCTCGCCCGCGCGGGACGTCCAGCCACCGGCGCTCAGGTGAGCCGGGCATGGTCGCGCTCGGGGGGTCGGGCCGGCAGCCAGCGCGGGCCCCGGGGAGTCGGCAGGGCACGAGGGCACTAGCCTCGGCGTCGTTCCTGCTGCCAGGGCCGGGCGCGCGGGGAGGGGGGGCGGTCAGGATCCCAGACCGGACAGGTGTCTTCTGGACGCGGGTGGACAGTGTCTGGGGCTGGGGAAGAAGGGCCACGGGACACCCGGCCCGGTTCTGGTGGACGTGGGGACTCGCGGCGTCCTGCCTGTCTGCTCCTTCGGCTCACTCTGCCCAGGGGTGCCTCCCGGTGGACAGTCCCCGCTGAGTCCTCGCCGAGACCCTTGGTGGGGGGCCAGGGCCACAAGCTGCTTCCTTGCAGAGCCCGTAACTGTCTAGGCCTCCGGGCACCGATGCGGCCGGTCGGACCTGCCGACAGGGCTCCTGAGCGCGACACTTAGTCTGGCCTGAGCAGGAATGTTTCTGATTTTTAATTTATTCGTTTAACTTTTTGAGAGAGAGAGAATCCTACCCGCACGGCAGAGCCTGGCAAGCTACCGTGTCGTATTTACATGCCAAATACCAGTAACAATTATAGACCTCATTCCCATGCCTTGATGGAATGGTTTGAGGCTCTTCATGTTCCTGGAGCGAGCAGGTGCCCTTGGGCTACACTAGCATGAGACAGGACATATGGAGATGTTACTGGTGCCCGCTCGAGCAATTCGATGAGCTACGGGAAGACAGTGACAGTGATTCCCATGACTGATGGAATGGTTTGAGGCTCTTTATGTTCCTGGAGCAAGCAGATGCCCTTGGGCAATCTTGCATGTGACAGGATGTATTGAGATGTTACTGGTGCCCGCTCAAGCAATTCGATGAGCTACGGGAAGACAGTGACAGTGATACAGTGACTTTTTTTGAGCTCAGTGTCTGAAAAGCGCTGTTCAAGATCCGCTGGAGGCATGGTTTTAACTCAGTTCCCAATTGCTCTTAAACTATTGTGGTCTTCGCGCCCAGCCTGTCCCGACCCCCTGCCTCAGTGCGTTCCTCCAGCTGGGTTCCTTTAGCCATTGGCGTGTCTTCAGCTCTGGAGTGCGGGTTCCTTGCTGTGGACATGGAGCTTCACTCCTCAGGTCTCAGTCGTTCGGCGAATTCTCACGTTGGGTTCATGGGTCATGAATCTAATGCGGAGAGACCCCCTTTGTGGAGACTGTAGCGTCTTTTTCTAAAGATTCCGGGACAGGCTGCCTAGTCCACTCCGCCATTCCTGTCTTTCAGTGCTGGTCACCGCCGCCGTGCCCTGTGGCTCGAGGCATGAGGAGGTTTTGCTGCTCTCCGCGACCCAGAAAGGACAGGCCAAGGCTATCGCAGAGGAAATCCGCGACAGAGCGGCTGTGCCGGCTTCTGGGCCGAGCTGCACTGCGTCAGCGAGTGTGACAAGGTGCGGCCCAGGGTTTGGCTGCTGGCGCTTGGTCACTACAGCAGAACCGTGTGTGAAAGGCCTCCATCTTTCCTTAGCACTTCACACATTTCACTGGCGGATTCTTGGGAGGTTTGTTATTGCTGTTTTCAGACATGTAAGCGAGCTTTTGAGTTAGATAAACGGTTTCAAAGATCAGAGCAGTGCACTACTACTCAGCCGAAATGCTGCCTGGTCACATTTCTGTTTGTCTCAAGGCTGGCTGCGAGAGCGGATAGGGGTTTGCTCACAGCCCTGTGGCCCAGAGCAGAGGCTCTGCCTGGCGCTAGCAATTCTTGGTTTTGCGCTTACCTCTGTGTGCTTGATGCACCTGGCGACAGGTCTGCCGGGGCAGGGCTTCGTGCCTGAGCCCCTGCCTCCCTCCGCCAGGTCGCGGGGCTCGGGGAAGCCCTTTCTCCAGCCTCGTCCTGCTTGAGGCTCTCAGGTGTGGGCCGCCTGTGCTCTGCGCATCCGCACAGCCTTCCGGGGTGCTCTGGGGCTTCTGGGCCCCACAGAGGTTTGAGCATCAGCGGGGCGTACCCCAGGGGGCCTCCCCCACTTCCCAGAATACTTTCTCAGGAAATCAGCAGGAGAAAGCAGGGGTCGCTCGCACCAGACTCGGGGTCCTGGGTACCGGCCGCATGGTCGTGCCAGGGCAGCGGCAGGGCGTCACGCTGTCGGAAGTGCTTGCATTTAGGTGAGGCTTCATGGTTCCTGAGGCCGTTCTCAGCTCTCTGGCAGTGCTGTGTTCAGGTCCCTGATGACCTGAAGGGTCATTTGCAATGTCTCCAAACTCCCTGGACATCTCTGAGCTCGCGCTGGGCCAGTGTAGGGGGCTGGGCCCGCATGGGAGGCGGGGCTGAGTGTGGTGCACACTGCGAGTGGGAGGTTGAGGCGTCCCAGGGCGCAGTGCTGCGTGTGTGTGGCCAGCGGCAGCCCTGAGTGCAGAGCAGAGTAAACCCTGAGCACTGCTGGGCGAGCCTCCACCCCCACCCGCAGAAACAGAAAACCGGGCGGAGTGATAGTACAGCGGGGGGGGCGTTTGCCTTCCACAGGCCAACCTGGTTGGATCCGAGGCATCCCCATTTGGTCCCGAGCACGGCCAGGGAATAATTCCTGAGTGCAGAGCCAGGAGTAACCCCGAGCATCCTGGGTGTGATCCCAAAAGTAAAAGCAAACAGAACCTGGTGGCACGAGACCCTGAGGCTTTGGGGTGTGACTTAGGCTGAGCCTTGTGTCCGGCCGCCCTGGAAAGAACCAAACCCAGCAGACCTGCGCGGGCGCGGCCCTGACCCGACTTCCGCTGTTGCAGTATGACCTGAGGAGGGAAGCGGCCCCCCTGGTGCTCGTCGTCTCCACCACGGGCAGCGGAGACCCACCCGACTCGGCCCGCAGCCGTCCAGGGACATCCAGGACAAGACCCTGCCGGCCAATGGCCTCGGCGCACCTGCGCTACGGGCTGCTAGGTGGGGCGGCGTGGGGGCGCCGGCTCTTGCCGCTTATAGGCGCTGGGTGGGACGGGGTGGGCGCCCTTTCTCTCTGCGCTTATGGGTGCTGGGTAGGGCCGGGGGTGGGTACCTGCTCTCTGCACTTAAGGGTGCTGGGTGGGACGGGGTGGGCACCCGCTCTCTCTGTGCTTAAGGGTGCTAGATAGGGCGGGGTGGGCTCCTGCTCTCTCTGAGCTTACAGGTGCTAGGTAGGACGGGTGGGCACCTGCTCTCTCTGTGCTAACGGGTGCTGGGTGGGATGAGGTGGGCGCCTGCTCTCTCTGCGCTTACGAGTGCTGGATGGGGCGGGGTGGGTTCCGCTCTCTGCGCTAATGGGTGCTGGGTGGGATGGGGTGGGTGCCCACTCTCTCTGCGCTAATGGGTGCTGGATAGGACAGGGTGGGCTCCGCTCTCTGTGCTGCAGCTGCTGGAATCCGGCGGCTCAGGCAGTCCAGCGGCTTGACAGTGTGGGCTTTCTGTCCGCTTTGAATGGAAACGTTACTCTCTGACCAGAAGGTGCGTCCTGAGCTGAGCTGGTGCCTGGGTCTTGGCCGCAGCGGCCTATGCAGAAACTCCAGAGCACTGATTCTCCTGTTTGGGTCTGGGGAAGCCCGGCGGGGCTTGTGGTTGTGTCTTGTTCTCTCCCAGAGGCTGGGCGGGCCCTGCGCTAACTCTGCCCCTTCCTCACATGGTCCGCAGGGCTGGGTGACTCGGAGTACACCTACTTCTGCAGCGGGCAAAGTCATCGACCGGAGGCTGCAGGAGCTTGGGGCCCGGCGCTTCTATGACACGGGACACGCAGGCGACTGTGTAGGGGTAAGAGCCGGCCCTCTCTGTGGCCGCTCTGTGGCCCTCTCCCTCCCTTGAGGGCAGACCCAAAGGGGACATTCCGCAGTGCACAGACCCATAGTGGGCACAGGTTACCTGGCTGAGAGTAGCCCACCCTGGGGTCCGTAGTGGGCACAGGTTACCTGGCTGAGAGTCGCCCACCCTGGGGTCCGTAGTGGGCACAGGTTACCTGGCTGAGTCGCCCACCCTGGGGTCCCGTAGTGGGCACAGGTTACCTGGCTGAGTAGCCCACCCTGGGGTCCCGTAGTGGGCACAGGTTACCTGGCTGAGAGTCGCCCACTCTGGGGTCCGTAGTGGGCACAGGTTACCTGGCTGAGAGTCGCCCCACTCTGGGGTCCCGTAGTGGGCACAGGTTACCTGGCTGAGAGTCGCCCCACCCTGGGGTCCCGTAGTGGTCACAGGTTACCTGGCTGAGTCGCCCCACCCTGGGGTCCCGTAGTGGGCACAGGTTACCTGGCTGAGAGTCGCCCCACTCTGGGGTGGACAGACCCAGCATGTCCCCTCCGTACGCTGTGGGGACTCAGGCTGTCCTTCATCCCTCTCCTGGCCACTCCAGCTTAGAGCTCGTGGTTGAACCGTGGATCGAGGGGCTCTGGTTCGCACTCTCGGAGCACTTCCTGTCCAGCGGAGACGAGGAGATGCCTGGTGGTCTCGCAGCACCGGCCAGCGCCCCCAGGGGCCGGCCCTGAGTGCAAGGCTGTGTCGCACCTTGAGTCGCAGCTGCAGCTTCTCGGCGTGGGCGAGTCGGAGGCAAGGACTTCGGCGGGTTCCGAGCCACATGCCCCGAGTGGACAGTCCCGGGGGCCATCGCTGCCTGCCCGAAGCCTCGCTGTCCCGCTCCGTGCCCCGCTGTCGCTGGCCCCGCTCACGGTGCCCGCCCTGCCCCGGCGTACCTGCACGTGCACTTGTGCGGCGCTCTGGGCCAGGTAAGCGTGTCCTGGCCTCTTTAGGGTCACTGGCTGGGCTCTAGTCCTGGGGGTCTGGGTCAGGGTCGTCCTCGCCAGGTAAGCGTGTCCTGGCTTCTTTAGGGTCACTGGCTGGGCTCTAGTCTGGGGGTCTGGGTCAGGGTTGTCCTCCGGGGAGCACTGTGGAGCGAGTCCCCTCCCCACTCTGGGCCCGTGACCGTTTGTCCCCGAGTTTCCTCCTGCCCCACACTGGGCCGTGTGCTCTGTCTCGTTTGTCCCTGATGTTTCAGAGAACCCGAGGACCAGGAGTGACCTTGGGCGCGTTGGGGGCGTTCTCTGTTCAGAGGGTTTTTATTTGCAAAGGGGTGTGTGGCGAGAATGTTTGGGGGCCCCTGTCCATGCTCACTGTTGGCCCTCACCATGCTCACTGTTGGCGCTCACCATGCTCACTGTTGGCGCTCACCATGCTGTTTGGGCCCTGTCCACCCTGCTGGTTGGCCCCTTGACCACGCTGGCTGCTTCGTCTCCCTCGAGCATCCTTCCCACACGACTTCACATGTCCACAGTGAGGCCGTCCCACCAGATGACCTGTCACGTGTCCACAGTGAGGGTCGTCCCGCCAGATGATCTGTCACGTGTCCACAGTGAAGGTCGTCCCGCCAGATGATCTGTCACGTGTCCACTGTGAGGGCGTCCCGCCAGATGATAGGTCACGTGTCCACAGTGAGGCCGTCCCACCAGATGACCTGTCACGTGTCCACAGTGAGGCCGCTCCGCCAGATGATAGGTCACGTGTCCACAGTGAGGCCGTCCCCAGATGAACTGTCACGTGTCCACAGTGAGGGTCGTCCCGCCAGATGATAGGTCACGTGTCCACTGTGAGGCCGTCCCGCCAGATGACCTGTCATGTGTCCACAGTGAGGCCGTCCCGCCAGATGACCTGTCACGTGTCCACAGTGAGGCCGTCCCGCCAGATGACCTGTCACGTGTCCACAGTGAGGCCGTCCCGCCAGATGACCTGTCACGTGTCCACAGTGAGGCCGTCCCGCCAGATGATCTGTCACGTGTCCACAGTGAGGCCGTCCCGCCAGATGACCTGTCACGTGTCCACAGTGAGGGTCGCCCCGCCAGATGATCTGTCACGTGTCCACAGTGAGGCCGTCCCGCCAGATGACCTGTCACGTGTCCACAGTGAGGCCGTCCCGCCAGATGACCTGTCACGTGTCCACAGTGAGGCCGCCCCGCCAGATGACCTGTCACGTGTCCACAGTGAGGCCGTCCGCCAGATGACCTGTCACGTGTCCACAGTGAGGCTGTCCGCCAGATGACCTGTCACGTGTCCACAGTGAGGGTCGTCCCGCCAGATGACCTGTCACGTGTCCACAGTGAGGGCCGTCCCGCCAGATGACCTGTCACGTGTCCACAGTGAGGCCGTCCTGCCAGATGACCTGTCACCTGTCCACAGTGAGGCCGTCCTCCAGATGACCTGTCACGTGTCCACAGTGAGGCCGTCCGCCAGATGACATGTCACATGTCCACAGTGAGGCCGTCCCCCCCAGATGACCTGTCACGTGTCCACAGTGAGGCCGTCCCGCCAGATGATAGGTCACATGTCCACAGTGAGGCCGTCCGCCAGATGACATGTCACGTGTCCACAGTGAGGCCGTCCCCAGATGATGGGTCACGTGTCCACAGCGAGGCCGTTCCACCAGATGATAGGTCACGTGTCCACAGTGAGGCCGTCCCCCAGATGATCTGTCACGTGTCCACAGTGAGGCCGTCCCGCCAGATGACCTGTCACGTGTCCACAGTGAGGCCGTCCTGCCAGATGATAGGTCACGTGTCCACAGTGAGGCCGTCCCCCAGATGACCTGTCACGTGTCCACAGTGAGACAGTGAGGCCGTCCCGCCAGATGATAGGTCCACGTGTCCACAGTGAGGCCGTCCCGCCAGATGATCTGTCACGTGTCCACAGCGAGGCCGTCCCCCAGATGACCTGTCACGTGTCCACAGTGAGGCGCCCCCGCCAGATGATCTGTCACGTGTCCACTGTGAGGCCGTCCCCCAGATGACCTGTCACGTGTCCACAGTGAGGCCGTCCGCCAGATGATCTGTCACGTGTCCACAGCGAGGCCGTCCCCAGATGACCTGTCACGTGTCCACAGTGAGACAGTGAGGCCGTCCCCAGATGACCTGTCACGTGTCCACAGCGAGGCCGTCCCCCAGATGATAGGTCACGTGTCCACAGCGAGGCCGTCCCCCCAGATGACCTGTCACGTGTCTACAGTGAGGGCCGTCCCCAGATGATAGGTCACGTGTCCACAGTGAGGGCCGTCCCCCAGATGACCTGTCACGTGTCCACAGTGAGGGCATCCCGCCAGATGATCTGTCACGTGTCCACAGTGAGGCCGTCCCGCCAGATGACCTGTCGCGTGTCCACAGTGAGGCCGTCCCGCCAGATGATCTGTCACGTGTCCACAGCGAGGCCGTCCCCAGATGACCTGTCACGTGTCCACAGTGAGGGCGTCCCGCCAGATGATCTGTCACGTGTCCACAGTGAGGCCGTCCCGCCAGATGACCTGTCACGTGTCCACAGTGAGGCCGTCCTGCCAGATGACCTGTCACGTGTCCACAGTGAGACAGTGAGGCCGTCCCCCAGATGACCTGTCACGTGTCCACAGCGAGGCCGTCCCCCAGATGATAGGTCACGTGTCCACAGTGAGGCCGTCCCCCCAGATGACCTGTCACGTGTCCACAGTGAGGGCGTCCCGCCAGATGATCTGTCACGTGTCCACAGTGAGGCCGTCCCGCCAGATGATCTGTCACGTGTCCACAGTGAGGCCGCCCCGCCAGATGAACTGTCACTTGTCCACAGTGAGGCCGTCCCCCAGATGATAGGTCACGTGTCCACAGTGAGGCCGTCCCCAGATGACCTGTCACGTGTCCACAGTGAGGCTGTCCCGCCAGATGATCTGTCACGTGTCCACAGTGAGGCCGTCCCGCCAGATGATCTGTCACGTGTCCACAGTGAGGGTCGTCCCGCCAGATGATCTGTCACGTGTCCACAGTGAGGGCCGTCCCCCAGGTGACCTGTCACGTGTCCACAGTGAGGCCGTCCTGCCAGATGATAGGTCACGTGTCCACAGTGAGGCCGTCCCCCAGATGACCTGTCACGTGTCCACAGTGAGGCCGTCCCGCCAGATGACCTGTCACGTGCCCACAGTGAGGCCGTCCCCCAGATGATAGGTCATGTGTCCACAGTGAGGGCCGTCCACTGTCCCGGGCTGACCCGCTGCTGCCCATGTCCAGTTCCCCCTTCCTGAGCTTCCATCTCGGGGCAGGCTTGGCCCTTCCACAGCTCTGCGTGGGAGTCGTGGAGCTCTGCAGCCCTTGCCCCTTGGGTCGGGAGTGGGCAGGGCTGCGGGTGTTTCAGGCGGTTCCAGCTCTCCCGGTGTGAGGCGCAGGTGACAGCGGTGGCGGCGTGCCCTGACGCTTGGTCCCTTGTCTCCTAGGAGGAGCACACAGCGCCCGAGGCTTCGAGCCTGTGTTTCCAGTCGCGGATTTCCAGGGCGGCTCAGCTGACCGCCAACAACGCCGTGAAAACCACGCTCCTTGTGGAAGTGGGCGTCGCGGTGAGTGGGGCGGATGCAGGGCAGAGGCCGCGCTGGGGCAGGAGGGTCTGCCGCTTGGTGAGGGGTCACGCTGGTGTCCACGCTCCTGAGCCCGCAGAGGCGGCTGCTGGTGGTGCCGCCTTCTTGGGGCTCACTCTGAGTCTCGCCCTGTGAGCCTCTGTCCACAGCAGGGCGCGGCTCATGTCCTCTGGCTGTCCCGTGCCCCTCTCTGGGCTCCACCACGCAGCCCTGCCCACGTCCTGCCAGGCTAGAGAGGGCTCCGGGGGTGGTTTATGCGGATGCCTGGGCCTGACTCCCAGACCCCCCACGTCCCACGTCACCGCCTCTTGTGGCCCCAGACCATAAAGCACAGGCGTGAGTGTTTGAGGGGCTTGTTGGTCGCACTGCACCAGCCTTTGACCTCGGGATGGCCCCCCAGATGGGGCGGTGCTTCAGGAAAGCCAGATTCATTGATTTCTTAAAATATTTTTGGCTGCACTTGGCAGTTCTCGGGGGTTACTTCTGGCTCCGCACTGAGGAATTGCCCCTGGCTGGGCTCAGGGGACCCTATGGGATGCCGGGATGGAACGTGGGCCGGCCGCATGTGACACGCGAGCTCCCGCCCCACTGTGCTATCGCTCCGGCCCCGGTTCCTGTAGTTCCTGTACTAAAATGGTCGTTTGAGCAGAGCACTGGGATGCCCGGCATGCCCGGACGCCGCCGCTCTCATGCTGGCCTCCCTCTCCCGATGCCTCTTTCAGCAAACCGACTTCTCATACCAGCCTGGAGACGCTTTCAACGTCATCTGCCCCAATAGCGCCGCTGAGGTGCAGAGCCTGCTCCAGCGACTGCAGCTGGCTGACCACGCGGACCATCGCGTCCACCTGGAGGTCAGGGCCGACACCCAGAAGAAAGGTACCAGCAGCCCCAGGTCCCCGCATGTGCCTGCCCCCAGGGCTGTTGCCTGGCGCCCCGGCCGCCTGGTGCAGAGCTGCAGGACTGTGGCCCAGCCGACTTTGCTCATTGGCACTTAGCGCTGTGCTCCCACCCGGCTCTCATGGTGCTCCAGGCTGCTGCTGGCTGAGGCTGCTCGCTCCAGGCCGTGCTCAGGGCACCGGGTGGGCTGGGGTGGGACACACACATCACAAGGCCTGGGCCCAGCCCCGCCCCTCCCAGCATTAATTTTGTTTCCCTGATTCTACACGGAGAAAGAGTGATGCCGGAGCTCAAGCAGCTTTTGAAGTGTCTTCTTAGAGTGCGTAGTCTCAAGTAACTCCCATCGCTCATCTCTTACTTATTATAATTATATAGGTTTTGTCTTTTTGGGTCACACCTAGCGATGTTCAGGGGTTACTCCTGGCAGTGCTTGGGAACCCAGGTCGGCTGCATGCCAGGCACATACCTCCCCTTGCACTATTGCTCTGGGCCCCCCATTGCTTATTTAATACATAAAAATGATTATTGATTCTTCCCCGAGGAAGAGAAGCGTGTTCTTTGTTTTACATTTTCTCAGAGTCCTGCCCTGGAGCCCAGGCATTCTGAAATGCCTATTTTTCAAGAATATGCCGTCTCACTGGGGCCCTGCCAGTTTGGCCTTTATTTCTTTAGAGAAGTTTGCTTTCATTTACTGTGCCTGGTTCAGGGTGCTCTGGCTAATAGAACGCTGCTGATTCTGTTTTGTAGGGTAGGTTTCCGGCTCTGTTTAGGTGGGGGTAAACCCTGGCCCCAGGTCCGCGCCTCGCTTCAGTGGCTCGGTATCACGAAGTCCTGCACGTCACTGTGTTTTCAGGATGTGACGATTCTCACTGTTCACGTTCCCCCGTCCTCCTCCCTTCACAGGAGCAGCCCTGCCCCGGCACATCCCCGAGGGGCGCCGCTTCGCTTCCTCCTGACCTGGTGCCTGGAGATACGGGCAGTTCCTAAAAAGGTACAGCGGCTGCTGGCGTCGGCGTGCTGCGGAAACAGGCCGGGTTCGAGAATGAGCCAGGCAGTCCTGAGCCCCTGTGGGGCTCTCTGCCCCTGGTGGGCTGACCACAGAGTGATGCCTCTGAGGCCCACAGGAGGCTGGGGTGGTCTGTAGGCAAGACCCCCCAACCCCCTCCCACAGCTGTCCCGGCCACTTTCGTTGTGGATTCAGAATTCTTCAGGAGAAACGGGAGGTTTGAGTGGGTTTGAGTCTCCTGTTGGAGTCAGGTCTGGCCGCAACAGGCCCACTAGGGGTCAGCGTTGCCCAGGGTTGTACTGGGAAACTCCAGCCATGCCGCCGGTTGGGTGCTGGGGACGGAACTTCCGGCTGTGCCACCAGCCAGGGCAGTGTGGGCCCTGCCGAGAGCTCGTGCTGGCCACCTCCGGCTAATGCACTTTTTGCTCTTGGGGTGGGGGCGGTGGTCTCTGCAGAGCGGACAGGCGCCAGCTCTAGATGCCACTGGAGGAAATTGACTGAAATGGAAATTTCGTTTTTCTTTTACTGCTTCTTTTTGGGCCACACCCAGCAGTGCTCAGGGGTTACGCCAGCGTCTGCACTCAGTAATTACTCCTGGTGGTGCTTGGGGGACAAAATGGGATGCCAGGGATTGAAGCCAGGTTGGCCGCGTGCAAGGCAAATGCCCTCCCCGCTGGACTATCACTCTGGCCCCCTGCAACAAGAATTTCTTGGTTAAATTCAGTAAATTCACAATTTCAGTCTAACCCTCCCCATGAAAAGTGTTTCTGGGGTATACATGGTTTTTCTTACTATAGCAATAGTCTCCTCACGGAGTGCCCACGTGACGGTCACTGACTTAGGGAGCAGAGGGCCTTTGTGAGCAGACGCTCAGCGTTAATGCTTAGATTTCATTTTGCTGCGGCTGGGTGTGTGCTGTTCTGTAACGTGGCATTTTACCTAAAGAGTAAGAGTCTGTCTGGGCCAGCATGGAGCAAGGTCGAGAGATTTCAGACATTCTTGAGCTGTGTTCCTCTCTGCATGCTTGTACCCTTTTTATGGCGGGGGAGGGGGGTGTTGAGCTATCCCCAGCCATGCTCAGGCCTTACTCCTGGCTCTGCCCTGACGGGCTTGGGGGACCCTCTGGGGTGCTGAGGATTGAACCTAAGTTGAGCATGTACAGGGCCTGTGCCCTACCGCTGGGCCATCTCCATGGCCCCCAGTTTGTAAAAGTTGACCCCTTGGAGTAGAACTAGTCCCTATGAGCTACGCTGCCTCGTCTCTCCCTGCGCCCCCCCAGGAGCTTGCCGTGCGGAGTGTGGTGTGTGACTGTCCCCTTCTCTGCCCTGTCCAGGCGTTTCTGCGGGCCCTGGTGGACTGTACCAGCGATGCGGCCGAGAAACGGAGGCTGCAGGAGCTGTGCAGTCGGCAGGGGGCGGCCGACTACAGCCGCTGGGTGCGGGATGCCCGTGCCGGCCTCTGGGACCTGCTCCAGGCCTTCCCGTCCTGCAGGCCGCCGCTCAGCCTCCTGCTGGGTGAGTGCCCTCCAGGAAGCGTCCCTTCCCTCTAGCCCGGAGAGAGTCGGTGGATTCGTCCCAGAGCCAGTCTGGCGCTTCACAAGGCTTTGCCCCTTATGGAAGTTTATCTTCTGGTTTCTTCTAAGAAAATCATTGTCAGGTCTGAGTATAGAACTCTCCGCTAAATGTACGGAAACTGAGACAGTGGAAACTGACCCTGTATAAAACCTGCGTGCAGAATCCGTAAAGGAACAGACATGGTCCCTCTCAGGATCTATATTGCAAACCGTAATGCCCAATGGGAGAGGGGTGGGGGAGAAAGAAGGAAGGTGCCCGCCATAGAGACAGCCTGGAGGTAAGCGGCGGGTGGGCGTGGCAGGAGGAAAGGGGCACATTGGTGGTGGGAAACGTGCGGTGTTGGGGGCGGTGTTGGAACAGTGTGTGACTGAAGCCCAGCGGGAGCAGCCTTCTAACTGGATGGCTCCGTGACCGAGATAAATCCAAAAGACAGATTACCGAATCTAACTTAAGACGTGGTATAAAGAGGGTTCTCTGTTACGCCTTCTCTTGCATCTGTTTAGTCTGACCGGTTCAGATAGCCCTTTCCAAGTTTGTGCTAAATCGCTCTTGAAAACAGAACGAACACAGACGTTTCCCTGCGTTTGTTAGCATTTTAAATTTTCCCTCGCGGTTTTGGGCCACACGCAGCAGTGCTCGGTGCTCACCTCTGGCTCTGCGCTCAGAGGTCACTCGTGGTGCAACTGAGGGACCTGTGGGATGCTGGCCAGGTCTGCTGTGCTTAAGACAAGCGCCCACCCCGCTGGATTGTCTCTCCGGCCCATGGCCACCTGCTTCGGGAAGAGTAAGAAGCACCTGGTTGCAGTTGCTAACTTGGTTAGCAACTAAGGGGCCGACTTGGTTTTTAAATACCTATATCCACTTCCTTTTGGGGTTGTAACAGAGGAAAAGTATCCTGTGCCGGATCAGTATACTTCCACAGCCGTCGAGGTCGTTTTCTTTGTTCTCTTGGGCCTGGGGGACGTCCTTGGCCACTTGGGACAGGCCTCCTAGCAAACAGCTGGGGTTTCCTGACCCCAAAGTGCCTCGCTAGCCCTGTTCCTGTTGCCTCGTGGTAGAAGCGCCAGCCTTCAGGTAGAAACGCGAGTTCTCAGTGAAGGAGATTCATCTCTTTTTCAAACTTGAGCAACGGAAGAGAAGCGTTTGTTAGTTTGACTTCAGCAAGTCTGTACGTGCTCTGAAATGTTCGCATGGAAATATGTTGGTTCGGAACACTAGGAGAAATAGGAACCGCGTCCGTGCGTGAGGTCCGTGCTCCGTGGAGTGCCGAGTAGCGGCAGTGTCTGTTCTCTCCTGTGTGACTGCATTTATCTCTTTGCAGAACATCTCCCGAAGCTGCAGCCCCGCCCGTACTCCTGCGCAAAGGTACGGCTCCCGGCTGCTCCCGTGGTCTGGGGGCCAGTGCTGGCGTCTCCCCATCTTCACCTGAGTGCGGGCGCCCAGAGGCAAGGGCAGGCCCAGGCCTGTCCTCTTCATCCTCCCTGGTCTGGGGTGCCTGGGCCTTCCCGAGCTTCAAGGAGGAGAGTGGGCGGGGAGTCGCTTAGGGGCTGAGCAGTTGTGGGACTATTCAGGCTGGGTCAGGGCCCGCCGTGTCTCCCGGCTCAGCGCAGCCTGTGTGTGGATCCTGTCTGTGACCCCGCCTGTGTCGTGGGTCCCGTGCCTGTGCCCCTGCGTGACCTGTGTTTGTCAGTCGGTCACAGCGCTCGGGACTAACGGTTCATCTTTGCAGCTCCGGCCTGCGCGACCCCAGGAGGCTGTGCTTTGTGTTCAGTGTGGTGGAGTTTCCGTCTGCGGACGCCTCGGGGGCATGCGGAAAGGGGTCTGCACTGGCTGGCTCGCAGGCCTGGTGGAACCCATGCTTGGGCACAGTGGAGATGGCGGCGGGGGCAGTCCCAGGCCCTGAGGTACGGGGCTACGGCAGGGGCTGGGGTGTGTGTGGGGAGAGCCCCAACCCCGAGTGTGGTGTAAGTGGGTGCAGAAGGGGACGAGGGTGTGGGGGTCTGCGGGGTGAGAGGGGCAGCGCCAGCCCTAGGTACCGGGCTTCAGGGGTGCGGGATTGCAGCTTGTCCCGGCTATGGCGAGAGCAGCCCCTGTCTGATTGGGCCCCTCTGTGACTGAGGGGCTGACCTGTCCATGGGCTGTTGCTGAAACGCCCATGAGGCAGCCCAGGGCCCCTGAATGTGGAGGAACCTCTCAGACACTGGCTTTCCTTCACTCGGGACTTTCCTGAAGGCCTGGCGACAGCCGGCCCTAGCACTTCCTACTGTGTCCACCTGGCCCGGCCATTCCCGGGCCCCTGATTTCTGTCCTGCTGGTGGGTCTCCTCCCCACCTGAGTCGCCGGTGGGCGCGTGTCCAGGGCCCAGCCAGGTGATGACCCAGTGAGGCCACACTTTTCAGCGCTTGACCTCAGAGTGGGGCCGGAATCAACCGCATGGTGGGGTCGCCTCCCCTCCCTCTGTTTTTCTCTCCCTCCCTCCCTCCCTTCCTCTCTTTCCCTCTCTCTCCCTCTCCCTCTCTCTTTCATTCTCTTCCTCTCTCTCCCTCTCTTCCTTTCACTCTGTGTTTCTATCTCTGTCTCTGTGTCTCTGTCTCTCTCTTCTTCCCTCCCTCTCTCTTTCTCTTTCTCCCTCTGTCTTTCTCTCCCTCCCTCCCTCTCTCTCCCTCTTTCACTCTTTCTGTTTCTGTCTCTCTCTCTCTCCCCCCCATCTCTTCCCCTCCTCCTCCCATCCTGAAGCAGAATCCATTATCCGCCTCCCATTCCTCCTCAACATGCTGTGCCTCAGAACAGTTTTAACCGGGAAAGAAAAGCGCGATTGTGAGACAGATCTTTGCCTGCCGTGACCAGCATGTTCCTGGCTTCAGTACAGCTTAACGCCGCTGTTTAACTGGATGCTTTGCCGAGGCCCCGCCTGGCCTCGCGTCTTTAGCAGACACCATCTCAGTTCAGTCCTTTCATTCAGGATCTTCGTTTTCAGGCTCTGACTGTTGGTTTCTTGTTTCAGATCTTCATCTCTCCTCGAGCAACAAATTCCTTCCACCTACCACTGGACCCCTCGGTCCCTGTCATAATGGTGGGTCCGGGAACTGGCATAGCACCCTTCATCGGCTTCCTGGAGCACAGGTGAGCACTTCCGGGGCCCGGGCCAGCACTTCCTGGGTCCCAGGTGGAAACCTGAGAGAGCCCTTTTTGTTTCTGGTGTGATTTTTAGCACTTGTAAACTCTCTATTAAAAACATGTAGCATCGGGCCAGAGCCGTAGTCCAGCTGGGAGGGCTTTCGCCGTGCATGCATATGGGTTCAGTACCCAGCACCCCATGTGGTCATCTGAGCCCCACCAGGAGTAAGTCCTGAGCACTGCCAGGGTGGCCCCAAATCAACAATTTAAAATTAGCATCAGATGTGGTAGGCGGATGTGCCGGGGTCAGACCTGGGTCAGCCACATCAGATAAATGCCCACAGCTGAGTCCGGCTGCCACTGCTGCTCTGTTGGGCCACACCTGGCTTGGGGCTTACTCCCGTGAGCTCAGGAATGACTCCTGGCAGTGCTCGGATGCTGTGGTTGACTCTGGGCAGCGGCATGCGAGGAGACACCCCACCCACTCTGCTGCTGCTTTGCCTCATTCTTTATTGTTGATTTGTTTGTTTCTGGGCCACACCCGGGAATGCTTAGCACTAACTCCTGGCTCTGAGCTCAGGAATTGCTCCTGGCAGTGCTCAGGGACCATATGGGATGCGGGAGCGAACCCATGTCGGCTCCATGCAAGGCAAGCGCCTGACCCGCTGTGCTCCAGCTCTTCTTGTTTATCTTGTCTGAGTTGTTTCCTTAGGGGAGTCCCAGAGTCACAGCCCTTCACTCATCCCTACAGCTGTGTCCTCTGTGACATCTGGTCCCACCCTCCCTGCTCTTTCCTTCCCACATAGGGAGAAACTTCAGGAACAGTTCCCTGAGGGACACTTTGGAGCCACGTGGCTGTTTTTCGGCTGCAGACACCAAGATAGGGATTACTTGTTCAGGTATGGCCCAGCTATGTGTGCTGGTGTGGTCTATGGTGCATTGCCCTGGGCCTAGAGCCTTAGCGCCACGCCTTCCGCTGATGCTGGGCCCACAGCTTAGCTCCACGGCTTCTGCTGACCCCTGGCCCACAGCCTTAGCTCCACAGCTTCCGCTGACCCCTGGCCCACAGCCTTAGCGCCACGCCTTCCGCTGACCCCTGGCCCACAGCCTTAGCTCCACGCCCTCCGCTGATGCCCTGTGGGTTCATTTCAGAGAGGAGCTCAGACGTTTCCAGAAGCTCGGGGTCCTCACTCACCTGCACGTGTCCTTCTCGAGGGACACGCCCACTGCTGTAGAGGCCACGCCAGTTCGTTATGTGCAGGACAACATGCGGAGACATGGCTCCCAGCTGGCCTGCGCCCTCCCTGGAGGACAGCGGGTCCATCTATGTGTGCGGGTGAGTGTCCAGCTGCCCGAGGGGCACAGCTGGACCAGCGGGAGGGCTCAGCCAGTGAGCAGGGATCATGGCCCGGCCAGAGGCCTGCCCAGGGAACCGAGCACGCAGATCCATCCTCGTCCTTGCCTGGGAGTCCCCAGACACTTTATGTGAGTGTGTCTGAACGCCGGATCTGCTCACACACGAGCCGCTTAGCTGCAGTCTTGGCGCTCGTGTCTGGCTGTCGGCCTGGGTTGGAAAGCGTGTGCAGGAGACAGGCCACTGCAGACACGGCTGCGAGGGGCTCCTGCTGGCCATGGCCACTGCAGTCCTGGCCGGTCTTTCCTGGTCAGCAGAGTTCGAGTCCGAGTCCCTGCCAGCAAGTGCACTGGCACTTAGATACGGGAGAGAAAAACAGTGGGAGGTGTTGGCTGTGGAGGGGTGGTGGGCACGGGCCTGTGTGCAGCGGAAGGAGGCGCACTGTGCAGAGGGTGTATGCAGCACAGAGGGTGCTGTGCGGGGCTGCTGGGGTGTGTGTGTGTTCGTGCGTGTGTGTGTGTGTGTGTGTGTGTGTGTGTGTGTGTGTGTGTGTGTCTGTGTCTCTACTGGGCCCTGCTGGGGTGTGTGTGTATGCGTGTGTGTGTGTGTCTGTGTGTGTATCTATGTGTGTGTCTCTCTGCTGGGCCCTGCTGGGGTGTGTGTGTGTGTGTGTGTGTGTGTGCGTCGTGCTGCATGCATGTGTGTGTATAGCACTGCCGGGCCCTGCTGGTGTGTATGTGTGTTCTGAGCCTTTGTGAAGGTTTGAGCTGTCCCTGGCCAGGGCCTTGTGGGCGCCCAAGCTGTGAAGGACGTGGCCAATGGTGCAGGTTAGAAGGTCCCAGCAGGGACTGTGGCAGGGGCTGGTGACTGAGGGTGCGGGGGACCTGGGAAGGGGCGGGTGCCAGTGGCCAGCCGGAGTGGACCAGCAGTGGGGCGGCCGGCAACCTTCCTCCTTCTCACCTGTGGGGTGCTGCTGCCTTTTGCAGAGACGCCAAGAATATGGCCCAGGATGTGAACGCCGCCCTGGTGGAGATCCTGGGCACAGAGGCCGGCCTGACCAGCCTGCAGGCGGCCAACACCCTGGCCACGCTGCGGGAGGAAGGCCGCTACCTGCAGGATGTGTGGTCTTGAGGCGGGAAGGGCGGACCAGAGGCGGCCTGTCCTGCTTGTCGGTGAAAGATTCCGAGCCTTTCTTGGACCAGGTGGGGTGGCCCTTGGGGAAGCATCCAGCTGCCCACCTCCCCCTGAGCCGGGAGTGACCCTCACTCCAGGTGCGGCCTGGCCTGCTGGCCTCCTGCTTCACCGGCGGGGCCTGGGCTTGGCTCTGAGGACGGCGCTTCCTCGAGTCATGCAGAGATGACGACGTGCTGTTTGGTGTGTGCAGCTACAGGAAGAAGATTCACATGCTTGCGTGTCATGTGACCTCTGACCTCGCGGCTGTGTAACTCTTCACATGCTTGCGTGTCATGGTACACGCTTGGTGCCTGGTGACCACGTGGCTGTGTAACTATTCACGTGCTTGCGTGTCATGGAACACAGTACCCGGTGACCACGCAGTTGTGTAACTATATTCACGTGCTTGCGTGTCATGGAACACACTCAGTACCGGTGACCACACAGTTGTGTAACTGTATTCACGTGCTTGCGTGTCATGGAACACACTTGGTGCCCGGTGACCACACAGCTGTATGTGTAACTAGTCACGTACTTGTGTGTCGTGGAACACGCTCGGTGCCGGTGACCACACGGCTGTGTAACTGCACCAAATGGTTCGCCATTCACAAGACTATTTCTGATAAAATTTTTTTTTTTTATTTTAAGCCGAATCTTGTATGGATTTATTTCTTTTATGATGTGAGATATATTTTGGAAAATCGTTCTGGCGGGAGCTGGACCACACTCGTTGGGGGACCCCAGGGCTGGAATTCAGTGGAGACACTCACTCTAATGGGTGGAGTTTGGTTTGCTTGGGGCCACACCCAGCGGTGCTCTGGGCTGCTCTGCGCTCAGAGCTCCCGCCTGGTGGAACCGGGGCTCTGTGTGGTGCCGCTGGGACTTGTGTCTGGCGCCCGGCACGACAGCCTGAGGGACCGAGTCCTTATGGGGTCCAGGAACCAGAGTCCAGCAACCAGTGTCAGAACTGACCTATAGGATGCCCTTTGTTGGTGTTCAGAGATTCCAGAATCGCTCGTAGAATGGAAGGAAAAAACCCCCACCCCTTTGCTTGTCCCGGAAGTGTAGTGAGTAAGATTGTTCCTACCGAGCCAGAGGGAGGAGATTCATGAGCAGGTTTTGTTCTGGGTGGGAAATGAAGGCTGTGTGTTCTCACATCCCAGAGGGAGACGAGGAATTAGCTCTTGCTCCAGGGAAACGAGCTGCTGCCTCAGGCAGGACCAATTCTGGATTTTTCCCAATTCTGGACTTTATGATCCAGTTTCAGTGTGTTGCTTTGACCTCCCTGGGTCCTGGGGGTCTTGCCGAGGTCAGCGCCCTCCTGGCTAGGGGACCCACCTGGTGAGGGGCTGTAAGCTGAGGGCCCTGCCTCCCGCCTCCCGCTGTGTGGCTGTTCCCCGGTCTGAGCGGGGCGGGGCGAGTGGACACCTGAGAGCGTCTCAGCAAGTGGCTTTGCCTGTCTCATGTCTCAGCAGGCAGATCGCCAAAATGCCCCCTGGAAAGATCGGGCCCTGCCGCTCCCTGAAGCCTCAAAGCCTTTATTTTAGCACTGCTCAGACTTAAAAGCATTTTCCTCTGGATCTGTGCTTCACCACGCTGGGGACTTTTTATCCCTTTGTTTGCATTCTAATTGGAAGTATTTACTATATAACCCAACACATGTCAGTGTTTGATTTTTTTGGAGGTGAAGGGTAAAGTTCCCTAGGTGTGGGGTTGCTCTTAGTATGGACGCAGGGAGCTGAGTCTGGAGCCGAGATTGAGGAATTCTATTTGGAGAGGAAGAAGCTAACATTAGAGGCATCAGGTCTGGGCCAGCTGAGGGCTGGGGTGCATGGTCACCTGTGCGGGCCTGGGACCGCTCAGGGCTGGGGTACATGGTCACTATGTAGGCCTGGGTCCGCTCAGAGGGCTGGGACATGGTCACTATGTAGGCCTGGGCCCGCTAAGAGGGCTGGGGTGCATGGTCACTATGTAGGCCTGGGGCTGCTCAGAGGGCTGGGTGCATGGTCACTATGTAGGCCTGGGCCCTCTCAGGACTAGGGTGCATGGTCACTATGTAGGCCTGGGCCCCTCAGAGGGCTGGGACACATGGTCACTATGTAGGCCTGGGCCCACTCAGGGCTGGGACATGGTCACTATGTAGGCCTGGGCCCGCTCAGAGGGCCGGGGTACATGGTCACTATTTAGGCCTGGGCCCTCTCAGAGGGCTGGGACACATGGTCACTATGTAGGCCTGGGACCGCTCAGGGCTGGGGTGCACGTCTCACGTACACAAAGTTCTGGGTTTGGTCCCCGGCACTGGAGCCCTCCAGCACCCCCCCACACACACACACACACACCACCACCACCACCACAACCATATACTGCTGGTCTGTAGCCTGGAGCTCCTGTGTGTGATCTTGGAAACCTGACTCTAAGGTTTGTAAAGAGAAGCAGCAATCTGGAAGTCACCGAGAAGACGTTCTCTTAGAAGAAAAAAGGACCGTGAGTTTATGGCACAGCTGCGCCTCCTTGGCCAAGTTCTTGTTTGCCAACTGAAATTAGTGCCATGTATCTCACCAGAGCCCAGTGAGGCTCCCATGAGCCCACATGGAATTGGTAGATTCGGTGCAAATGGACCGAGCTCAGGCCTGGAGTGTTGACCCTCTTGGCAGGCAGTGCCCAGGTGTTTCCTCGCTCCTGAGCATGACTGGGGAGCAGCCTCCAAAAGCATTAAAAGCACAGATGCTTGGGCCTAACACATGTGACATACAACAACAGTTACACACAGCTTGTGTGATCGGACACGTTGCCAACCTCTGTGTCTAATAGTAGCTCCTGGTTATTCACTCTCTCTCTCTCTCATATGTATATGAGAGAGCGAGAAAGATACTTCTATATATAGATGACTTATATCACTTGTCTTCCCGTTGTTCATCGATTTGCTCGAGTGGGCACCAGTAACATCTCCATATGTCCTATCACATGTTAGTGTAGCCCAAGGGCATCTGCTCGCTCCAGGAACATGAAGAGCCTCAAACCATTCCTTCAGATTGCGGGAATGAGGTCTATGATTCTTACTGGTTTTTGGCATATCAGATACGACACGGGTAGCTTGCCAGGCTCTGCCATGTGGGTGGGATACTAGTAGGCTCTCATCTCGTGCATTTATTGGATGGGGAAAGATGGGCTTTTCATGCGGTGGAGCTCTGAAGAGCTGTGGAGTCCAGATGTTGAAAATGGCACTCCTCATGGTGTGGGGGGCTCCTCTTCTTGTGAGGCTCTGCTGGGATGGTGGGCCAGGGGTAGACCCGCCTTCCCTCCTGGGCACCTCATGGTCAGCTGTGCACAGGGAGAGCTGGTAGCAGCTCTGTCACGTGTATCTGAGTCCATATATAGGATATAAATAAATACATATTATACATATTTACATATGTGCATAACCTAAATAAGTGACGCTACGCATAGCCCCCTCCTATCTGACCTGCATTTCTGTGAGCTACATATTTTCATTTTTTCTATAAAATGCTGTCACAGTGAAAACTAGCATCATTTTTAATTTTAAGAGATTTGCAGTTTGCTGTGCTTATGAGCTACTAATGCCACACATTATTTTAATTTTATTTATTTTTTTATTGAATCACCATGCAATAAACCATTCTAAAGCTGTTCAGGATTGGGTTTGTTATACAGTGTTCCAACACCTGTCCCTCACCAGTGCACATTTCCCAACACCAAGGCCACACATTTAAAGGCTCAAATATAGTCAATTTGAAGAGGAAACTGGACAAAGCTGCCAAGCTGCTGCTTTGATCATAGAGGAGGAGGCCTGGGCTGGCGTCAAGGGCCCAGCATGGACGAGGCTCTGGGCTCCATTCTTGACACCAAAGTAGTAAGTAACGAATTCAAACAAAGACACGTGAAGAGCTTTTTGTGTAGGTGACCCCATCCCGCGCTAGCCCCAGAGCAGAATGAACGTCTCTGAGCACCCACTCCTGGGGCCAGAGTGTACGTCTCCAAGCACCCAGACTTGTTTTGTGGCTCTAGCTGTTGCTCTTTGGACGACTATAAGGGCATTGGGTCTTGTATCCCTTGAACCCATCTTTCTTCTATTTTTTAAAATTTTATATTTTCTGGCATATTCAGATGCTCAGGGTTCATCTTGTGGTGCCTGATCAATGCTAGTATAAACCATTTCCCCCAAGAGTCCTAGTTTCTTCTTGAACAACGATGGCTTGAATTTCATCCCTATTATTTTGCCTTTTTTTAGACTGCAAAAAGGCTAGAATTAGGCAACAAATGGGCTTGGGTACACCTTTTTCATTTAGCAAAATGTCTTTAACACATTAGCTGGGTGCTGCAAGTTGTGTCAATTAAGTTATGTTCAAGTGTGAGCCACCCATAGTAGGAGAAGAGTTGGCATGAATGTGTTAAGATAAATCAATGCCCATGCATGGTTGTATAAACTGACACCTGATTTTCTTTCGTTGTTAAGTCATATTTGATCCCCTGTGTGTGTATAGGCTAGTCCCCTAGTGAAAGAAGGCTACAGGAACTTAAGCATTCAATTCACTTGAATAGATACCTAGTAGTAAAATTTGTCTGTCAGATTTGTCTATTTTTTGTTCCCTTTTAACAAAGATTTCTCAGCTCCTGCCCAGCGGTCCCTGAATGTGCTGTCTTATTTTCACCAGCAGTGAGTGAGAGCTGCTACGCTCATTTGGAGCAAATTCACAGGAGTTTAGCGTTGTGAGCGTTTGTCTCCGGAAGATTCAAAATCTAACAAGATATCAACGAGAATATAAACAAGTAAAAGAATTTGAGTTATTTTAATTATGCTCTGCTTTATGGTTCTTGAATTTTCTCTTAGTGACTTTTAAAAAAAATCAGAATATGATGATTTATTCCTTTCAGTCTATTTCTAAGTGGAAAATACAAACCTATATAGAGGACTGTGAAAAGATTCTCCCCAGGGATAAATGCTCGTTACGAAGCTCTGTGGGCGCTGAGACAAGTGTTAAAAAATTGACCTTTGGAAGTGTCTGTGGACACCAGGGGTTCCTCTCAGATTTCCTTCTCTGTTGCATGGGATTTTTCCCAAAGAGCCATATTTTTTCTGGTGTGAAGTTTTAAATCCATTTGACGAGGTGTGAAATGTCTGCAATAGCACTGCCCCCTGGGGCTCCACTGCTGCGGGGGTATGGCGGTCTACAGCCGAGGGGAGCCCCGGTCTCCACTGCTGCGTGGGTATGGCAGTCTACAGCCGAGGGGAGCCCTTGACCAATGGGCCAATGGTCAGCCCAGAAGAACCCTTGACCAATGGCCAACCTGTTTCATCTGGTGATTGTTTAGGTTCCTCTGGGAAGGGCCAGTCCAGCGGCAAATCACCCCTTAACTATGATCCCAAAGTTGGGTAGTCTCCTGAGCAAAAATAGCTTAGGTCTTAGGAACATAAATGAGTGCCAGAGAAGGCCAAACAGGGAGAGAACAGAATAGATTAGAGGGCAAGCAAAAACATGACCAGGAAATAATAGAATAAAATCATTTATGCTGGAAACATAGTACAGTGGGTGAGGTGTTTGCCCTGTATAAGGGCAACCTAGGTTTGATCCCTGGCATCCCATACTTTCCCCCTGAGACCCGTCAATAGCGATCCCCAAGTGGGTTACCTGGAGTAAGCCCTGAGCCCCCTCTGGATGTGGCCCCCAAACAAAAAAATAATGTAGAGTCTTCGAGATGGAGAGGGGAGCGTGGGGAAGGTAGAACAGACAACTGTCAGGACATAAAGCTGGGGTGCCTGTGAGTGGCCGTGCGATGTAGTAGCCTCTGCCCTTCTCTGGTCCTTTCCCTGTTGGTGCGATGGACGGGCTGTCCACTGAAACAATGACCCACATGTGGGGACCCAGAGCGGAGAGGCGACATTATATTAAGTGAGCTGCTCAGGTGCCCCTAAGGCTCAGACAGTCCTTGTGCACTTGTGTGTCTCGCTTCCGTGTTCGTCTCATCCCCTGGGATGGGTCCAGACCCACTGGCTTTGGACACGGTCCCACCTGCTTCCAGGGCACACATATATCTCCACGGCCCTTGGTCCCCACAACAGTTAACACGGAGCCTCGCTGCAGCTTTAATTCACTTTCCAAAGGTTAACACCTAAAGGAACAGGTTCGGAAAGGTCTAAATCATGTTTCCTCTTTTCCACACGGACGACTTCAACAAAGAGCATGACTCCATCAGGAAGAAGAGCTGTTCAATTTGTGTTTATTTCGAGCTAATCGCAGCTATTAAGCGGGTCTCTGGAGTATCCCTGCAGGGTCTGAGACAGCTACATTTCCTTTGTAAGAAGCTTGTCAGTGAAACAGGGAGATCAACCGATCACAAGCCTGATGCAGCCGTGGGACTGGGTTATGTATGTGGGTTGTTTATTTACTGACCCATGAGATAATATCAGTGTTATTGAATAAGAGAAACCACAGACAGACAAATAGAGTGTTAGCAGGTATTTAGTTCCCTGCATTGTGGTCTTATTTGAAGAAACAAAAGCCTTGACTGGGAAGGTTTCCTTTGGATCTGGACTTGGAGAGTGAGAGCAGGAGAGTGACTCAATTCTGGAAGATTGGGATCTTCCAGAATACTGGGGTCCCGTTGGGGAAAGGCAGGAGCTGCATCCGGGCACCCCGAGGCTCGCCCTCCCTGGGCACGTGCATTCCAGCAGCTGCTCCATCGGAGCACCCTGGAGGAACTGCTGGAACATGGCACTCGTTGCAACTCTCAGGACTGCATGTGTGGCTGAACACAGCGAAAACCCAAATGCATGGGGGACTCTGGACGACTTTACTGACTGAATCATCTGTCTTGAGAGAGAGGCCATGAGTTGGATCCCGGCACCTCTCCTGTGCTCCAAGGGGGTTCCCGGATTCCTCTGTGTGGGCCCCTGGTTCTGTTACAGTGTGGTGTCGGCCGATACAGCCAGGGAGGTGTGAGGCCCCCCAGCTGCTGGGCCACTGGTTCTGCTACAGTGTGGTGTCCACCGTACAGCCAGCGGGTGTGAGCACCACAGCTGAAGGAGCCCTGGAACTGTGAGCAGGAGAAGGCGCTGTGGTGAAGGAGGAGTGAGCACCACGCTGAGTCACCGCCCCAGGGGGCACTTCCTCTAGTGTTCACAGGCAGCCCCAGCGAGCACATGCAAGCATCATCACTAGAAGGAGTTCGGGGCATCCGCTTGGTTTTGCAGCCTGGAGTCAGTCACACTCACGGGGCAACAGGGATCACACGGACAGAGCCCCGACTGGCCTCAGTGGCATTGAACAGGGGCCGAACCCACAACCTCACTCATGCAAAGCTGGTGCTCTGATACCGAGCCCCCCTCGGTCCTGCTATTGATATCTCATTTAATCCCTATAGATGGAGAGAGCTGGATGATGGGAGCCCATTTATTTATTTCCCAATCCCATTAAAATATTTTTATTGATTGAGATTTTGTGCTAGATAATAGCTTTGTAATAGATCCCAATGCAATTAATAATGGTTTTCATGCATAATTCCAACACCACACCCACCATTGGGTTACCCTTCTCTCTCTTGCTCAAGGGCCCTTGTGTCCTCCCTCTCAACACCGCCCTCTCCTCCAGCTCAGTTGTGTGGATCAGTTTCCCCATTGTGTTGTCTTTGGGTCTTTGCTGCTCCCCGTTGTGACTCTTTAAGTCCCTCTTGTATTTCTAATACTTGTTTTAGGATTCGTGATGACATCAGCAGCATGTGCAGGGGCAGAAACGGAATCATCACAAAGATGGCAGCTTAGGCGTTATGGTACAGCTCATACCTCTCTCCTGGCTGGGTTTTTGTCCACATGTTACATCATGGGGGAGGGAGAGAGAGAGAAGGAGAGAGAGGAGGAGAGAGAGAGAGGGAGAGAGAGGGAGAGAATGATGGAGAACGTTGTAACTATAATTGGGGGCTTATCTCTTCTTTATGTCTATCAAGTTTCTCTTTGTGAATTTTAAACACACACAAACCTTATGAGTAGGCACATAAATATTGACAATATTATGTTCTTTGTCGAACTGGACTTTTCCATTATGAAACCACTGGCAACATTTCTTTATCCCCCATCTGACACAAATGCAGCTTTCTTCAGTAAAGGTTTTCACGGTATACCTCTTCCTAATCTTTATTTGGAGTTTGTTGCTGGGCTTTAAAAACTGTTTTCTCATGGACAGCTTATATTTGGGGCCGGTTGTTTAATGTAATCTGTTCATCTCTGCCTCTTTTGGAAATGAAGCAATTATTGCCTGGGTTTGGTCTTTATCATCCCTCATGGTCTTTTGCTGTGGCCCAGAAAAGAGCTGGTTGTGGTGGAGTTAGGAAGATGCATCTGGAGATCGGAGCCTCTGCCGATTCCCTCAGGGTGCCCAGGGCCGCAAGTGCTCCAGGGACTGCGGGTCTGACTTCAGCTTGATCCCAGGGAAGGGCTGAGATACTTATCAATCGCGAAATGTTGATTTTCAACATTCAGTGAGAGCAGATTCATAGCTTAGAAATGTACTTATTCTTTGAGGCAACAAAAGCAGTCGTGGATTTATTGATTGTGGTTTTTCTGGTCTTTCGAGTATGGCTCTGTAGAAAACAATGTTCTAGCACTTGGATTTAGTTTCATTTTATATTTCCCTGGAAGGATGATTTCCATAGCTTCTGGCACGAAACACTGGCTGTGGTTGCGCTTAGGGGTAAGCCTTTCCTTGACTTCTTCTAATAATAACATGTTGTTTTCTTTTTGTGGGGGGGTTGATTTTATTCTGAAAAAGAGACTTCCTTTTTCTAAGAGAGCCTGATCTACTTGGGAACAGGGGCGAATAGGATGACTCAGTGCCTTAACGTTTTCTGAAGAACCACAGGAGTACTTATGAATGAATGAATGAATGAATAAATGGCGTCACCGTGCCTTACCCTTGGAAGGTTGCTCATGATCCGGTTTCGGTCACAAAAGAACCAGAAGAGTCTTGAGGCTGCTTTGACACCTACATGTTGTTCCCTCCCCACTCCAAGGCAAGTGTTGGGTCCAGACGTGACCCACGCAGGGCCGAGGAGCACCAGCGCAGCCTCTCTGCCTCCCTCCCTGCTCAAGGCCTTTATTCCTGCAAAGCTGCCGCAGTTCTGGAGGCTTCGTTAGCGTTCGCTGCCTTGGCAGTTCCTGGATGAACTTGACCTCTGAGTGCTCGCTCAGTGTTTTGCTTTTTTTTTTTTTTTTTTGGTATAACAGAACAAGATCCTTTAAGAAGTTTTTATGAGCTTCTCACTGATTGGCAATATTACGGAAATCCAGGGGTCAGCAGCTTACCCCTCGGTATATTTTCTCACACACCCACCACCATTTCCCACAGAACGGAGGAGCTGTGTCCCCTGAAACCAGCACCGGAAGCTGGGCGCTGAGCATCTCTCCTAAAGGAGTTTCTGACCCAAACCTACCCACTCTCGGCCCCTGACTCAGCACCTGCAGATTGCAATTGCTTTAAAACAAGCTCCTGGAGGGACCAGTTTGACAAGAATAGTAGGAAATGGGAATGCTAGACTAGAACTGAGTATTAAAGCAGGTTAAGGGATATACATGATATACATGATAACCCTTCAGTATTGAAAAGCACAATGCATGAAGTGGGGAGAGAGAGAGAGAGAGAGAGAGAGAGAGAGAGAGAGAGAGAGAGAAAGAGAGAGAGAGAGAGGAGTTGTGGGTGTGGGTGGGAGGGAAACTGTGAACATGGGTGCTGGGACCTGTACACTGGTGGAGAGGACAGGTGTGGGAACACAGTGACGGAAACCCGATCATGAACAGCTTTGTGGTGTCTATCACGTGCTGATTCAATTTAAAAAAATACCTTCTAGAACTCTAACTCATGTAAAAAAAATTTAAGGGAATAGTTTCAAAGAGAATCATGAATACTTCCCTCCTTCCTTAGACTGTTTCCTGGTTGTCTCTGGGTCCCGAGCCTGAACACAGAGGACAGTGTTTGGGGGCAGCCTCACTCTCCCCACACCACACACCAAATGTCTGCTCTTCCTGTGGCATCTCTGGCCCCTCTTTGGAATTAATTTCTTCCTTGGGACTTAAATAAAAGAACTTAGCCCTTTGATCCCTCCAACCTCATCTGTCTTCTGATGACGCGTGACATCAGCAGACAGTGACAGTGACACTGATTTTAATCCCAGCAGTGAAAGGTGACGTCATGCTCACCCCATAGCAGTCGGGGACATCATCCAGCAGGTGACGTCATGCTCACCCCGTAGCAGTCAGGGACATCATCCAGCTTCCACTTTCCCTGAGGGCTCCGAGCTGGTCACTCCTGGCCAGGGGCAGCTAGAGATTCTCCGAAGCATCCATCTGACTCCACCGTGGGGGGCTCAGCTCCAGGCGGGCCAGGGCTGATCTCACCTGTGCCAGCATCTCTCTGACACTGGCTGTTTGGGGTCACACCCTGATGGAGCATGTTCCCTGCGCTGAGAACCCTCTAAGGGATCACAGAAGAGGTGTGGGGGGGCTCTGCCCACTCGGATCCTGCCACTGGGCCGATGAATCGTTCCTGCAGGTGCCTGGGGAAGCTGGGGCCAGCGACAGCTTTATGACAATTATATAGTCTCGGTGTCTCGCTCGACTAAAAATAGCTTTCTCTGCTTCCCGTAGGCCCTACGATTTCCTGCACTGCAAGAGCATAGAACCTATTTCATCGGCTTTGAAAGTGCTTCGTGTGGGTCTTGCTTTGTAATTGCATCTTTTGCTGTCACTGTCCACAATCTCTCATGGAAATACCCTTGCTGGATAGGCGGCAGATTTTCTGAGGAAAGTCTAATGGATTTCTCAGCAAACAGAAGAAAGAAATCTCTCCTGTCACTTTCGAATAATCCTAAACCCCATTGTTAGATAATTGCTTGCTTTTATCCCCATAGAACCGACCTCCAGTTAAGCTGGGGAGGGGGATGTGGGGCTGACACGGGTCATGGCAGCCCTACGGTTGGCACATACAGTGCAGACAGGTGGTGCCTGGGGAGAACCCAAGGTGCATGCAGGTCCCCACAGTGCTGAGATGATCCCGCCAATCAACCTGGCGTGGTTGGTGTGCTAATAGGAGCAGTCTAAAGGGCGACGACATAGCCCGGCAAGAGACTCACCAGGGCTGTAGCAACAGTGCGACAGGGAGGGCATTTGCCTTGTACACAGCCGATCCGTTGCAACACCGGCACTTCAGGTGGACCCCTACCCCTAAGTCCCACCAGGAGTGATCCCTGAGAGAGAGAGCCAGAAGGAACCCCTGAACACTGCTGGGTCCACGAAACCAGCAAAAACCCCAACAAGATTGTGATCAGTGCTTGCAAGAAAAGTATAATTAACAGTATTGTAAATTCCAGTGCCTCTATAAAAATGGTTAAAAGATAAAGATTATAATCACAGGGTTTACAATCGAAGTCAGTTTTACCTCCAGACATGCAGCTGGAGTGGGTACAGCCAGTTGGTGGAACCAACTGAGAGCCACTGAAGTATTTAGGGTGGGAGTAGGCCCTGGACCCCATTCTCTGGGTGCTCCAGGCTTCAGAGTCACCCACATCTGAACCCCCTGAGAGCAGAGCAGGCCGACATCCGTTGCTCTGAGGGTGTGCTTGTGACACAGACGGGCACTTCAGAGGCACAGGCAGGAAAGCTCAAGACTAGAGGATCTGGAACAGAGAAAGACTTTTTAAAATGTTTTATTATACCACCATGAGATATACAATGACAAAGGTGTTCATAATTGGTGCTCGGTAATAGTGTTCCAGCACCCCGTCCCTGCACCAGTGCCCCATTCCCACCACCAGTGTTCCCGGTTCCCTCCCCACCCACGCCCAGCCTGCCTCTATAGCAAGTACCGTTTCTTTTCCTCTCTCTCTGTGTCTCTCTGTCTCTCTGTCTCTCTCTCTCTCTCTCTCTCTCTCTCTTCTCTTACACATTGTGACTTGCCCTACAGACATTTAGGGTTTAGCACGTAAGTCTCTTTGTGTATATTCAATAGTGAGTTCTAGTCTGACATTACCATTTCCCACACTTAGTAAAACACTGGTATCTATTTACATCCTATTAATGAATACAATCATTCTATATCTGTCCTTTTCCTTCCTCACTAATTCCAGTCACCATGATAGTCTCCATGTCCATCCATTTGCAGGTAAATTTCATAATTTCTTCTTTTCTGACAGCTGCGTAGCCAGATTCTGGCTATCGTGAATAGTGCTTCGATGAATAAAGAAGTGCAGATAGTGTTTCTGCTGTGTGTTTTTGGGTCTCCTGGATATATTCCCAGGAGTGGTATTGCTGGATCAAATGGGAGCTCAATATCTAGTTCTCAGAGGAGTGTCCATATTGTTTTCCAAAAGGCTGACGAGCAGCTGCTTCCTAGCTCTGTCTTACTCATGGCACCCTGCCTTGTTCCCTGGACCAATCAAGCTTCCCAGTGCGAGGGGTCGCAGTGTCCTGCTTCAGCTCGGGAAACATCTGCCCGGACTTGGAGAGGCGAGCGGGAGGCTCTGCCCGCCTGGCACCCCTAGATGGCGCGCTGAGACAACGTTTCTCCTCCTGCCAATCCAGCGCTCTTGGGTTTTGTTTTTTGCCCGAGTTTCAGCGGAACCCCCGGGGCCACCAGTCTGAAAATATCACCGACGTCAAATCAGATAAGCCGCACGTGCTCCTGACACTTTTACTACCGCGTACTTTTATAAGCGCCGCTTTCGTTATTAGTTTCTTACTGCAGCCACGCCCCAGGCACCTGCGCTGCTGGTGACCGAGTAAAAGAGGAAAGACTTTAACCTAAAATCCACCGAGTCTGGAAGTCGGTGAGTCGTTCATGGAAGTGTCCCCAGCTGCAGCGGCAGGGGTGGGTGAGGCCACCTGGGCCCTCGCGTCTTGTGGCGTTTCTCCATGGCCCCAAGGCCCCATCAGCCTTTCCTATCCCAAGGCGTCTTTCCACCCACTAGGGCTATGTGCATGCGTCCTTTGAAATATCGACTTGGCTGGTATTGGATTCCAGTATTTCTATCCCAAAAGAGGCGCTAGGTGCCCTGGACAGAGACCAGGGTGGGTGCAGCTGTTTAGGGGAGCTTGTGCTGAAACACAACCGACAGCACCTCCTGCACTGGTGGAGAGTTCAAACACTCCTTTGGATCATCTCTTCGGCTCTTCCCTTACTCTTTCTTTTCCAGGTGATCGCCTTGGCTATGTCCAGTTTATCCATTCTTTCCTCTACTTGGAGATTGCTATGGACGAAATGTAGCCAGCTTTGGACTTTCCACTGGCCCACTGGCGAAATACTGATGGTAGACACCACAAAGATAGCCCTGACTCCCTGGCTCTCTGGTCAGGGACTGTAAAATAAGAATATATAAGTATGTAACATATACATGTAAAACATGTATATGCATATATGACACATATGCATATATACTATACGTGTCATATATGCATATACACATATAATGTGCATATATATGCATATATGCATGTGTGCTGCGTATACACATATACATGTACATATATGCATATGTATATACATAAAGTCGCATATATATGTGTGTGTGTTTGTGTGTGTGTGTTATACATAGTTGATTTGGGCCTAAGAGCTGCATACAAGTATTTGGGAATATCAGATATTGTGCAGCGAAGTTGCAGTGTTAGACAAAATATATGTGGACCAGCTACCATTTTGGAATTATT